>UPTC01000031.1:88529-103542 GCA_900537255.1 Acanthocheilonema viteae | reverse complement strand
ATACGATGAAATGGAGCGTAAGAAGGAAACATTTTCGTCTGCTTTTTAAATTTTGCCTCATAACGAAAGGAAAATATTGATCTCTTCACTTTTTTTATTCAAAATTTTATTGCATTAAAGAGGAAAAAAGGAATTACTAATTGGATAAGAATTATAATCTAAACGGTTTAGTAATTAACTGATAAATTACTCATAAACGTATTTAATCTGTACGGTTGTGGACAAAAAAAGAAGTTCAGTGCTTGAAATGTATTTTAACTGTTGTCATTATGAGTCGTGGGTCTCACGTGTGACAGTTAGCTTTGCAAATAATTGACATGATGAAATAACATAACTCTATCATCTTTTCGTAAGAGAAAGAAGGAGAAAAAAAGAAAAGGTATTACAGGTTCATTTAGAGATTACGCTGAATCTCACAAAATGCATCTATTTTTTTAAACGCTTTAGATTTTCATACTATTTCCTTTTCGAGAAGACATAGGAAGAGGTTTCCAGGGAGATGAGATAGGATGAATTTACGACATGCTAGATTTCTATGAATGATAAATTTGAGAAATGGAAGTGAAACATAGAAATTTAAAATGATCAAGTGAAAAGGGAAAGGAATTGTGAACATAAGCGGTATTCTTAATAATTTAATTTGGCAGAAGTTGATAAATAATCTTGATAGTCATTGAAGATGTTTATAGAAAATTTTTGCAGAGCTTGTTAAAAGTCTTTATTTAATTTAATTAACTCATTCAGCGGCTTTCTATACCAATGACAATCAAGCTTAAGTGTTGAATTTATATAATCTTATCGCTTCTTGTCATTTCTGTATAGTACAGTTAAATAGATGCGACGAGCGAACAGTGTGTGGAATTGAAAGTTTGCTTCGGTAAGGACGGAAAGGAAGAGGAAGTATCAGTGGTACATACCCTTCGATAATGGTATAATTTATAATATATCATCATCATCATCGTCATCACATCTGTGTCCACACGGCTATCCCTTACACATATCACCCGTCCTCTTCCGCATCATTACAGGCCCCTCTTCATCGCATTTTCCATTACTTTTATTGTTTCCTATCTTTTATTCCTTCTATTCTATTCCACTCTCTGTTATTCTCATCTATCTTATCATATTCCATTCTTTATCTCATTACATTTCCTTGTATTCTCTTCCATACTATTCTACTTCACAAGGGGAATAGACGGTCTGGACAGGTGCATATCGTGAATGACCAGAGAAGAGAATGCTTGAAAGATTGTCATCGTTTGCCGATACTCTCTCGACAGCAAACAATGACAACTTTGCAATGGTTGACGGGAAGAGAATGTGTGAATCGTTTTTATCAATCACAGGGAGGGATGACGAAATAGACGGAAAGGGACAAAGAGTGATCGTTCACCTTTTGTTTTTTTCACTTTCAAAAATTGCAACTAAAATTTGAAGTTTGTTATTTTAATTTTCTGTTGCTTTCGTTGCTTTCAGTTAAATTTTTCTTTTTATAAATTTACGCAAAAATACTATTACATTTAATATTTGGGCACAACTATGCTTTTCATAGGTTACTTTTATGTAATCAGTATTTATATCAATTGTTGACCAAGCTGTCTTGAACAGATGATGAGCATTATCTCAGTAAGCACCTATCTATTTTAAGATTTTTTTGCATATCACCATTGATTACACTGTACAATGTTAATTACTATAAACATAGAAAAGGACATTGCTATACATCCGTTTCGATTGTCACTAATAGAAAATAAGCGGGTTTTTATCTTGTGCAGTGTAGCATTTGTATGTTTCGCTTTATAGCGGGGTACTTTGAGTGTCAAATCTCGAAGAGGTAAACAGCAGATTTGATCACTCGACTACGTAAGTTGCTCCGAATGAAACAAAATGATATCCTTCATTTACATATCTTTTTCAAATGTTTCCTTCACTTATTATCATTGATAAGAGTGCCTCCATTACTTAACTATTAGATTTTTGCACATTTTACGTATATTTTACATATGACTATCTGCAATATGTGGAAAATGTTGTATGAAGTATATATAAATCTTTTAAATATAAATCATATTAAATCTGAATAAATTTCGATTGCATTTGAATGTTTTAATCATCTATAGAACCATAACATAAGTTAATAGGAATATATATGTCTTCTGGATATTCGCCACTGAAATTTAATTAATTGATAATTATCGATGCTATTGAAGCAGTAGAATTAATTAGAATGATATTTAGAAACATTATTTTGGGCATGCATTCCATAGCTTACACCTAAAACAGTTATTTAAGAAGTAAGGGACTTTAAAATTCAGAAAACTAGCAAGGAAGACAAAATTTCGCGAAGAATGAAAAAAGTACATCAGAGATACAGAAGAAAGACAGCTACAGAAAGTCAAGTACCTGCTTCACATATACAAATCAATTTTCGATTATCATAAGGGCAAATTTGGATAGTGTAAAAATCTACGCCTAATAATAAACCTTATGATCGAATTCTGACCAGTAATAATAGTACTCCATTTGTATTAAAATTACACATCCGAATTTAATTTATAATTTTACCTTAAACTTCAAAACGTTTTGAATTTATTACTTACTCTATCATAGTTATGCCTTCTGCTTTTCTCAACTGTTTTAGAGAAGAAAGGAAGACAAAATATTCGCATTGAAAATGATGGGTAAAAAGCTTAGGCGTAAAATATGTATCAATTGAGCTGTAGGTCGCAAGGTCACTCAGGCAATGTGCATCAATTAAGCTATAGATGATAAGGTCACTTGGCTAAGATGCTTATCCTTCTTTGTTTGTCACCAAAAATGTTAGAATAAATTTTATATGCTTAGATTCATTACTACATTAATCAAAATATTGCAGTATTTTTTTGTTCACCAAAGAAAATTAACCTCTTCATATAAATATTTTGGCTTGAACGATATTTCCGGGTTCCCAAATCATTTCTCGGAATTTCAAAACTTTTCCTTTTCAGTTTTAACTTCATCGTAAATAAAGACTCGTTGATCCTAAGTTCAACCTGTAAAATTTATCAAGTTAACTCACCTACGATTTCACATATCTATGGACACATCTGTTCACTAATATTTTCGGAAAAACCTTACATTTCCACTCACGAAATACTTCTCTTCTATAAGTTGGAAAGTGATCCTGTACGATGAATTTAAGACAAAAACATATTATTGATAGCTCAGATCAACAATTTTCTTAAAAAAAAGGGCAGAGTGCAGATTAATGGCTTACGCGATTTAATTTTTGTAATTATTGTTGAATTCAGAAATGTTCCTACCGTATTTTGTTCTATTTCCTTTTTCTTTTTAATCACCGGTTCATATTTATATCATTTCGTTATCATTCTTTCTAACCGTTAAATATCCATAATATATATAAGCATCTGTCTGTCCACTCACCTGTTCGTTTGTTTATTTTTGTTTAAAAGTCGAAAATTTTCTTCTGAAATTAAATAATTTCTCGCTTTTTCCAGCAGTTGCAGAAATTATGCTATCAAATATAAATAATTGAAGCTGAAAGGATAAAGAAATGTGAATATTGGTTGGAATAATAAGAAGATTGAGAGTGAATATTTAACCCCATGAATTGTGATCCGTGTAGCAGAGGTCATTTTGAAGATTTAAATCCTTGCAGTTTTATCGATAACCGAGCATTAAAGGTATTTTAGTAATTCGTTGGCAGCTGCATGTAAGTAATTTCCTAGTTCAGCTAAGGTTCATTTAATAGAGGAAATATTGTGATTGAGAAAGAAATCCTTCAATTGTAACTGAATTATATCTTCGCAGTTTTTCTCTTTTGCAGAAAAATTAAAAGTATGAAAGAGAGAGAGAAAGAGGGAAATTTTCCTCTTCGTTCATCTTTTATGTCCGGAGATTTGTCACCCATCTTCCTCTTGATTACATCCTGTAAATAGGTCAGTTGGTTATTGTTGCTTCTGCTACTGTTCAAAAGAATGACAGGTAATATAATACCATTGTGCTTTTTTTCACGCTTTTTACTATTACGTTGAGGGACAAAGGATGACGGATAGAAGGAGGAGAGAAATAAATTTTTATCAAATTTTAAACTATTTTAAACAAATTAGCCAATTTTTATTGTTACATAATTCTTTTTTCTCATCTTTCAATCTTCCATTCTGTTCTGCATTCTTTTTCCGCATTATTTTCTTTTACAGTTGCAGACAATCTTCCGTTATTTGTTCAGTTTAACATCTCATTTCTTCTTTCCACCTTTCCTACCTTTTACTATTCACTACCATTAATATCAATATTGTCATCATTAATATCACCATCATCAACACTAACCAGTTATTTTTGGTAAATTCACGATATCAATCTTTCAGTTGAATTCATTCATAAATATGTACGAGCTCTCGAGTTACAAACACTCAACTTTAGTCATAAATTGCGAGATATCAGTTTGAGATGAGTTCTACCGCTCGGGTTACACGTCAGTTTGGTTTTATTATATATTTCCTAAGCAGAGAGGTATGGAAAACTAGAATAGAAGATGAGGAGAAATGGAATACTATCTCATCCATAGTTCCAGGTGTGCAGACCCGAGTTTCGGTATGGATTTTTTTTAAATTGGGAATTAGCAAGACAGACAATACAATCTTTCCACTCAACCATCATCATTATTATTATCATTCCACACCTATTGGAATTTTCATCAATTCTTTGTGACAGATAAACTATGTCACGTGCCACTACTATCGTTTTCACTTGTCACCAACTGCCTCTCTATCGTCATGGTTGGTCAATGGCAACGATCATAAGTTGGGTAACTTGTCATCCGCGACCTTTGCCCTCTATATTCATGAATATGTAATTCCTGCCGTACAATGTTCTTTTCTTTGTTCACCACTATTGTTATAATGATTTTATTTTCTTTACATTCTTTATAGTCTCATCACTTCCTCTAACCATTCCATTTCGAAAATTCTACAAATCAAATTGAAAAAACACTAAAATTGAAACGAATTCGCCTTTTTCTATTGCTCCAACATGAAATGTTGCAGCAATAGAAAAATCATGATGACGTTAAAATTTCACAATTACGACGCATATCGTTGCAAAGAATCTCAAATAGTTTTAAACTTACATCTGTCTGAGACTGTGGAAGGTACGATTTCAGACACATTTGCGGTACAATTTAAAGATACTATCTGTGCTCTTACTACACTTAGCTTCTTTACTTCTGACTCCTCTTGACATCTATCCGTGCGGTCACGCTCGAGATACAACATGATATTTCCTTGCAGCATTTTTCTCCTTGCTTTGTGTGCGCTATATACAATCATTTCTCCCTTTAATATTTAGACGGCTACTGATGCTTCACATAACAATCATTTTAAGACGTGTCACGGAGCACTTAAATAATTTGAGATTGGATCACGTAGAATTTGATTCGAGATTGGATCACGTCATTGGACTGCGTTACATACTGCCTCATTCGGGATTGCGTCACGTTGCATTTAGTTGAAACTGTTCATTTTGCACGTTGTTTGGGATTGCGTTGCATTTGATGAGGTATTATTTTACGTTGCGTATCATTTAAGCTTGTATTATGTATCCTATCATGCAAGATTTGTTACGTTGCCATACGATCTATCCCATAAAATTAAAAGAAAGAAAAACAAAGAGAATTCGTTTTTTATTACTATTTTAACTTACATTATATTAATTATAAATTGATTCTTACTCGAATGATTTGTTTTTCTATGTAAACGGTCAGCTTCATTTAGAAGTGTCACTTCACAAATGTTGTAACTTTAAATGGCATATTTCAACTTTCTTTTCTTTTCAACTTGGTCATCAATAATATCATCTTTCCTTCATATGCTTTGTCAGCTGTGTGACATACTTGTCATATTTAATGGTAAAAAGTTTGGTAGATAAAGCTGAAAGAGAAAAATGACTTAAACTAAACTAGCAAGTTTCATTTAATAAAATCCTAAATAGCAGAAGTTAAGTGAAATTAGAAGAGAAATAGAATTTTTATAACATCATATTAACTAACTATTATTGATCTGCATTTCATTGATTATTTATTTTTTTCTATGACTACACTAACATACCCTTATTTACTAATCTAATTGCACCACTAAAGCAGAAAAAGACATTTGAATAACTAATTTTATAATGGTAAGCAGTAAATAACAGTAAGTTCAATCCAATATAATCTCAGATAACACTGGTGATATGATGCCTGAATTGAATTAAGTCAAACTGAAGAGGTTTGGAAGTGTAATAAGGAGGAATAGATCTACTATGTTGGTGGGAAAGAAATTGGACTTCTGTTTCCGTCATTTAAGTAATCTGAAAAATAGAAGTGAAGCGTTGACGTCATCTCTGTGTCGGTTTAATTGTTTCTCGGTTATAATTCTTTTTTTCATCTCTCCTCTTTGTAAATGCACTTATAATACCTCAGTATAGATCCGTTCAACCAGTCATTGGGGTAATTGCTGTCTTCTTAGAGTATTATTGCAGTTTTTTTGCGGAATTCATTTTCTCTTCACTTTTCATCTTTAAATTCTGTTTTTATTTGTGCATCTGTCACTATTGTAGTTGCATAATTTGTGTGACCGGAAGGACTGATCTGAAAATTTCAGTGCATGGCACCAAAGTTGGAACAGTTAGGCCCTTGTACTTCAAATGGTAATCTGAATAATGAACATACGGATAATACAACAGCCAAGGAAATTTTGCCGGGTATTCTCTACGAGTCACACAATTTTCGTCACTATGCACCAACACTTTATCTTGGTAAGGTAAGGTAATTTTTCTTCCATAAGATGAAAATAAGTCTTAAGGTTTTTAGTCATATATATTGCTATCCATTCAATTTACTATTTTTGGCTTCGTTATCATCAATCTGTTGTAAAAGTTTTTCCATTACTTGTGCTGCATCTATTACTTATGCTTCTTTTTGAAAAGAAATTTTTCTACTTCAAATAACTTTGCTACCATTAATTTTTCGATTAATGTTTAGTTGGCACCTGACGGAAGTAAGTTCAAATTTTATGAAATGAGAATAAGGACAAAAAGATGATTTGCACTTTTTGAGGGAGGTTTTGCGCGTTGTTATGCAGCCAAAGATTCATCGTCTGCAATGGAAGTGGCGTTAAAAATTATTCCGAAAAGTCGTCTCACCAAGCATTCGCAACTGGAAAAGATGCGCAAAGAGATAGCGATACACAAGTCACTGAACCATTCAAATGTGGTCAAATTTTTGAACTGCTTCGAGGATGATATCAACGTTTATATGGTTCTTGAACTTTGTCACAACGGAACCCTCCTTTGTCGCATTCAAAATGCACCTGGTTTGTTGCCCTTCTTGGGATGTATTACTGAATAAAAAATAAAAGAAAAAAAACTCATATTTCATGCCCTGCCACTTCCTCAATGTATTATCTCGTATTTGGACATGTTTCTGAAATCAGAGATTGAATTGACGGTCAGCTGATTTAGTCATGAAATTCTATCGCGTACTGGATGTCATGACATCTATTCTGGTATGCTGTCAGAAGTATCAGCCTTAAATCAATCTATTTTTATTGCGGTGTGAAAATAATTCAAGCAAACACATCTTGCCAAATGTCACCAGCAGTTCTTTTTTTTAATTTTTATCTCCATAATTATTCAAAATAGCGAGATGTATGAACAAAAATAAATGCATCTTAATTATATTGTAATGATGTAATGATGTTAGAGGTATATTTTTACAATATTTTAGGATTCTTCTGTCCGGCTTGGTTAATTATAGAAATTCCTAGCTCTTAATTCTTAGGTTATTGTTACTAATAGTATGTTACTGAACAGTACACTAACAGGTGAGCTGTTCCATTAACTTCCTTGTCCATTCAAATAGGTAGACAGAGTTCCTGTTCACTTATTTCCCTCTTTTTTCTTTTCCTTGCAACTTTCACTATATATTCCTTCATTGCAGGAGGACGGCTGAGGGATCACAATGCCCAAATGTATTTATTACAAATTGTTGACGCTGTCACATATTTACATGAACAAGTTGGCATTTTGCATCGTGATTTGAAACCTGGTAATGTTCTTCTTAGCAATAATGATCAGGTAATGTCAATCTTCTTCATTTACCATTTTATTGATTGTTGATTTGAACATTTTTCCCGATAATGATGTGCTGAAAAAATCGTCACTTAGCTTGTTGGGACTGGCTGCTACATCTATATTATGCATTGGGTTTAATGTAACTGTTTATCCTTTCAGCGGTTAGTTATTTAAGAGAATTGTTGGACGAGGACGAGAACTGTCCTTTCTAGAAGTTTTTATCCCAAATGAAATTTCTTGCTTGTCCAAAGTCATGAATGTTCAGAAATTAAAATTACAGGTGAAATTGGCAGATTTCGGATTAGCTTTGAAATTAAGCGATTTGCCTTATTCCTCATTAAATGTTTGCGGAACACCAAATTATCTTTCACCGCAGGTATGTATTTGTTTTTTGTTCATTCTTAAAGCACAATTTTCGTAACATTTCACAGTGTTAGAAAGTTAGTTTCTTTCTTTCCTTTCGTTTTCCTTCCTCATCTTTTAAAATTTATTGGAAATATCATTTTCTAAGAAATAAATCTCCTTCCATTTCATTCGTTCTCTTTTCTGCACATACTTTATTCTTTTTTTTTAAGTCGCCGACATTCACTTTTTTAGAATAGGAATAGTAAACAAATCTTTGTTTTTTTAGTCTCCGGAATCGCATCAGACTTTTTCAGTAGTTTTTTAATTTTGTTGAAATTATTGCTCTTTTCCTAAAATTCAACATCACACTCAATAGGGAAGAAGTGAATTTTGTAGTAATGTCTTTGCGTGTCACGACGGATAATTAATTAAAGACCCCAGGTAAAATAATTATATCTGTCTTACTTCGTGATGATGGTTATTTAAAGAGGTGGGAGTGTTTTGTATCTCATAAATAGGTCTTTAGATCGTATCATTTTCTGGTTGCTCTTTAGGATTACATCACTTCTGTTGATGGTCATTGTCATCAATGTAGCATTGCAATGTGTTGTCTTCGTTGGGCGTTTAATACATCCAATTTCTGCGAAATCTAGTGATAATTTCTGTAGAACTAGAAAAAAATTGGGGGAAAAAATAATATGAATAAAAACGAAGATAAATTTGAAGGTACTTAAACGAGAAGGTCATTCGAAAGAATCGGAAGCGTGGTCCATTGGTTGTATACTGTATTGTATGTTGATCGGCAAGCCACCATTTGAAGCCGATACATTAGAAAAGACTTATATCAAAATAGCATCATGCGATTATTCATTTCCGCTTAAACCGAAAATTTGCACTTCTGCTGAAGATCTCATTTCAAAGTAAGTGATATAATGAGATGATTATTTAACTTACTAGTACTTATTTATTTGGTATTCTCGACAACTAGTAAGCGATTCATATTGCTGGGTAATGTTAGCGAAAAAGAAAATAATCATTGGATCTTTTTCCAGGATGATCCAATCGGAAAATATAAATCCTTTCCAGATTGCTCATTCCGGATGTAATGATTCGAATGAAAATAAGTGCTATCAAATGTCATCCATACTTTGGCAGTCAAGATATTGTGAGGTTAGTTTGCTCATCTTAAAAGAAGTATGTGCTAACATCAGCGACAGTAGTTCGTCCAAGTTTAAGTTTACTTCTTAGTTGATACTAAATAACATTTATCCCGCTCTGAGCAGCTGACAAATGAGGAAACAAATTGTTTTTCGTTTCGACAAATCTGTCAAAAGGAATTTTGATTGGTAAGGAAGGACACTGTGATAGACATAGCTAATACTATAAATAAATATTTGCAATGTTCTTGCAGTGAAAGATAATTTTCCGTCCAATTATTTTTACCTACTTCAGTGAAATAGCTTTGTTTTTCGATTTGCAATGGATACTTAATTGTTTATCTTTTGATCAGTTCTGTTTTCAAGGGAACAAGAATATTTTAGAATGCGAGAACCATACTCAGTAAAAAGGAAAGAAAATAACATGATTCAGTTGTCCAAAGCAGCAAATTTTGATCAAGTATGTTGCTACTCATTTTCTATTCATTTTCTATATAACGTTTTAATTATAGGTAGTTTGATTTATTTTTTACCTAACATTTTTATCATAAGATCATAAGTAGTTTGATCATAACTTTCCTAACATAAATACTTCTAAACAAGGATCATGCACCAGTGCAAGTAAGGATGATTTCTGCCTATGAGCTTACGTTTCACAGTTCTTATTTCATTTTTCTTTGCCTGTGGCACTCTTCATATTTTTCATGTAGTTTTGGGAACTGCAGGGCTTTGGAGGAGGTTGCAGCATTGGTGACTCTGGAATCGGCTCCGAAGGGTGCTTAAATGCTCGACCACGATCAGTTTCTAATTGTAAAACCTTGTATAAACAGTTGCTACTGGGCTATTACACTGGTATTGTCATAATTATTACCGAAGTAACATTGTTTTTTCTAAGGAAATGGACACATTTTGAGCTGGTCTAAAAGAAATTATTATATCATCTTTAAAGTTGTTGTCTTACATACGTATAGGTTGATTTGATTTGTCACAGGCATTTGGTCGTCGATTATAATTAATTTCTTTTATTGCAATCGATTTTGTTTTAGTATCAGATGAAGCACCTCTGCTGCTTGATTTTCAATTGAATATGGTGAGCAAGTGGGTAGATTATACCAACAAATACGGTTTTGGCTGTGTTCTCAGCGATGGCACTCATTGCACTCTTTTTATCGATAATTCTTCTGTTTCCCACAGGTAATTTGGACTACTCTTATCCTTATGATTAAACCAAATTTTATTAACAAATCGAGTATAATCATCGTGGCTTGCTTTCATTTGGTGGTATTATTGTTATGCTCAAATACCATTCTTCCATGCATTGTGATGATGAAACTGATTATTGCTTCATTCGTACTAATTACTTCGAATTTTCTTAGGCGTGCTGTAGAAAAGGAAGCTGAGCGATATTTGATGATATCTGATATAGACCAGGACCCATGGACTTTCTTGGAATGGACCACCCTGGATACTGTTAATGATCAACGACTGGCGAAAAAAATCCGCGTTGTGGAACTTTTCAGGTTACATTATTGTCGTTTTTATAGTCATTTTCGGATAAGTTATTTAAGAAATTTGTTTAGAAAGTTTTGTTAGGAAAATTTGTCGCTATTATTCTAGTAAGAAATTTTGCTTTAAAAAACATTCGATATATAGTCAACAAAATGGAAATATTTTTTCTTCAGTTAACAATAATTTCGCCGTGTCCATCTTTCCCTCTTCTGACCGTATTTTTGTTTTCTACTGTCATTGATTCACACGCGACCAGCTTCTCCTGATATTCTTTTATATGTTTTGCAGTGATTACATGGATAAAGAACTTCAACCAGTGTATGAACACAGCAGGGTTCGCCAACAGCTAGATGCTTTAGTCTATCAAAAACGACACAGTGGAGTATTATTGATGTTTCTCGCTTTGGGAACTATTCAGGTAATTTTAAATTGAATAAATTAAAATTTATTCAGGTCTTAAGAAGCGCTCCTTTTGTATGATCAGTCGAATTTTTTATAATTTTGATAATGCTGTATAATTGATTTAACATGCATGGGTAATACCTAAACTCAAGCTCAGGTTTCTTCAGCATTTCTTAGCTTGCAATGACAGAGTTCTAGTTCGTGATGTGAAGTAAGTTCACGAACAAACATGGTATTGGTTACATTGGTGTGCATCTGTTCAGGATTAAGCTTGTATTTTATTGTACTTATTAGTTAATTATAATTTTTACTTTAGTTACTTATAATTTTAGCTATAATTTAGAAAAATGTTTTATTTTCTCTAGATTAATTTTCTGGAATCACACGAAAAATTGGTTATTAATCGAGATGAACACGGTCGTCTACTGATCACGGTGGTCGATCGTTGTGTCGGTTTCCGTACATATCAACTTCTTCCTTGTGCTGCAACGCCCACTCGTCCAAACTCTCAAAAAGTTCAGCAGCTGCTTAATAAGGCTTGCCGGCTTTTGGAAGGTGAGAAAGCGGTGTTGCAACGAACTTATTGTGCTACCCAGTGTTAGCTTCAATTTTTTGAAACCAATTTTGGTCTTCGGTCGCAATGAAACCTAATATCCGTCTGCGATAACTCTCCAATCACAGTATCCTTAGAAAAATGCCCTAACCGGAAGCGGGTTTTCCTTTTTTATGTGCTTTTCGCTATCCACTCCATTGCCGTTTTATTGTTTCAGTTCATTTCTCAATTACTATTTTTGATTATGTCAGTAAATGTTTTTTTTGCTCAATCATGGAAGTAGTGCTGCCACCACGTCACAATATTATCTTAGGGAATTTTACGAGAAGTCTGGTATTATTTAAAGTATATAAATTGTTATATCTCATTGCACTTTAACACTAAGCCAACATAAAGTCTGGGCTATACTAGAATCATGTGTAATTTAAACCATATGCAGCATTTGATCTTCCTGTCGTGATTTGCTTTAGTTCCTACATATTCCATTTTCTTTTTGGAAAATGTATCTAAGCATTATTTTTTGTACAGAATCCACACTATTGTTCTATACAGGTTTTTTATCGATCTGCTCTTTCATTTTTTGTTGTCATTTGATCAAATTTGTCATAATTATTGATTTATTTCTTTAGTTCTTATACATTACCTTGCCTAAATAACCCTTGTTCGAAAAAGCTGAGTTGAATTCCGGAATATAGTATCATTTACCTTTCCAAAAATCATAATGGGAAATAGTCGATGAATTCCAGAAGCTAAGAAGGGACTATCAGCATATCTTCTTAATTCTCAGATTTTTGTTTTTCTTGTCTTTCACGAATTGTTAAACTTCTCCTCAATTAGCCATCGCTATCCTATGACATTCCAATATTTCCATGTATCTTTTATGTTCAGGGCTTTTAAATTTTTGCGCGTACAAAATCAATAAGAATTGATTGAAATAGACAAAATCAATTTTTTGCTGCCATAACTGCCCATGGGTTTTCTCTCGCCATGTGCTGCAACAGAACTCTTCAAGACGCTCATCCCAAAACTGGTTTCATATACGTGTATGACATTTGATTTATCTAACTGCCTTCATTATCCGCGTTGTTTGAACATCTAATATTGATTTTTTTCTTTTTTTTGTATTCAGTTTGGTTGATTCTGACGAATAAAATAGAACAAAATTCTCAGTACTATCAGTCCACAAAATGATAGATTTCTATATAGCACATCTGGAGTATCATTGCTACATGGTTAATTGAAACGGGACAATCAGTGGTAATTCTTAACTGCTTCGAGACAACCATCTTTGTGGTTGTATGCATATACAATCGTATTTCACTAAGATTTAAATATGAACTGAAATATATTGCATGTGTCATTTTCTACTTGGATTTCGACCGACTTGTTTTCGAGAAAGCCAGAAACTCTGCATAATAAAGTCAGTAAGATAGTATCAAAAGTATCTTATATGGGTGTAATTTAATGATAAATTGCGAAGAAGCTATTTGAATGCTAACGATGCTAAAGATCTACAAATAATTTTATGCATATCTGTTTGGAAATATCATTGTTGAGAGGTGCTGTTGTCCTTGCAATCAAACAATTTTGAAATAGTCGTAGAATTATAATAATTGACTTTTTCTTTGTATATAGTATTAGCAGAATTATCGTGTAAATATGTTGAGAGCAGCAATTTACGACTGTTATTTACAAATGAAAATGAAATGAAATGGTAAAAGGAGGACAGTATTAGTTCATTCTACACTGACGGCTATCGCAATAAATTATTGACAATAATGAAGATGGTAATATTGATAGTTGGGAGGGAAAAAGCTTTCAGTTTTAAACGAAAAAATCAAGCCACGTGATTTCAAAGTTTCAAAGGCTGGTGATAAGTGGTATAAATGTTCATTCTACAATACTGATAATAACAGCAACAGTTTCTATAGTTTTGCCAACGACAAGATACTTCCTTACAGTATTGTTCCATATTTTTGTTATGGAACAATACTTAGGGAAGTATTTTGTCGTTGGCAAAGCTTTTTGTTTTTGTGTATGTTAAATGGCAAAAACCTTCAAATAACATGTTGTCAAATAAAAAATACAGTCTTTTTTATTTTCCCTTCATAGAAGTGCGTGCTTCACGCAGATTGTCGCTACAGTATGTTTAGAAAACGTATAAGAAAACATGCATGGCGATAAAACATAGCAATATTGATTAATCGAAATCAAAAAAAGTTTAATAAAGATGCCACTTAAATAGTTGGAATTTCAGAAGTCCATAAATGCCAACAATTATTTAATTTTACCTGCTACGAGATGTTATCATATATCCATCTCTATGAATACAAGAAATAACCGTTTATTTATTTATTTCTCGGTTGCCGAAAATTAATTGAAAATTTTTGGAAAAAAAATTGATAGAAGTTCCTTATTTAATTTCTGTTTTATGTGGCATTGTTAGGGTTTCAAAAAGAGAAATTTTTCTGCCATATTTTTACCGTGGAAAAAGTGTGAAATGAACCGGTGCTGATACTTCCTTTAAAGTACATTGCTTAAAGGAACAGCAATTCGATCATTACTTAACAATCAAAGTTATTTAATTTCTCGCACTATTCTTGAGCCTTGTTAACAGAGTTATCTGAGATAGATAGGTTGGTAACTCTTTTAAAGACAAGTTTCAACTGAACTTGCTAAACTAATGCTTTTAAAGTTTGGATTACCTTCTATAATGTATTATTACTATATCAAAGTTTCGAAATTTAACTCTTAAAGTACTCTGATATCAATATTTAATTCATTTTCATAGGAAGAAGAGGTATAAGTGATAAATACGGTGATTAAGAAGTAACAATCTAAATAAAAGAATAGAATCTATAATTTATTGTTTCAAAAGGAAGAAGAAATAGCAAATGTAATCAATGAAATAGAAAGAGAGAGAGAGAGAGAGAGAGAG
>UPTC01000031.1:71984-85589 GCA_900537255.1 Acanthocheilonema viteae | reverse complement strand
TGCGTTCTATAATTCCATCTTTCTTCAGAATTGATAATCACCTTATTTTTATCAATCGTGATAAGGTCCGCTCCTTTTCCGCCAAAAAATCCTTTCAGCCCTTTCTGTTTCTTCTCACCATGTCGTTTCTTCCCAAACAATTTTCGTATCAGAAAGAAGGCACAACAGAGAATTAGTGCAAGGCAGATTATTCCGAAAAAAACGAAAGTCCATTCAGACACTGAAATAGTTAGTGAAATTTGTTAATTTCATTCATTTAGAAAAAAGATACATTCAAACTTTTGTATCTTCTGATTCTATTATTTCGTCCCTTCATTGATGAATGTGATAATAATTTATATCTAATTGAAAGCTCAACATTATTTTTTATCTCGTACAAGAAGTATACAAATATTTGGAAATAATTTAGAAGTGCAAAATCTGTCCCGTATGTATTGCCCTGCAGATAGTCCTAATGTCAGGCGATAGCCTCAAGTTACTTCTGCCATTATTTTCGGAATTTTGGTTTGGTATCTACATTTCTGTATAACCGGACTAAAGAAGAAACAAATAAGTAGTGAGATTAAGCGTAAGTAAAACGAACAACCGGTTTTTGTCATCACTTTCTTCCGGGCAATATCAGAAAGTGTTTTTGCTTTATCGCCGACGAAATTTACCACCGCATCTTTCAGCGATTCCTTGCTTGTCGTGAGTTGTCTATAAAAGTTGTGAATATTTCTCCATATAAGCGCAGTTATTTAATTTATCGTTAAAGCAAATATAGTTTAAAAGAGAATAGATCAATACTCTTCCAAATGGATTTTATTTTATATACTAAAAACTTTGTTGGCACAGTGAATTCTTTAAATAATGCAGCAGAAAAAAAAGAATTTTAAATTTCAGCGAGTGCCAACCACACGACTTCATTATTTGAACAACCGATTCTGGTAGATTTTGGAACCAACAGAAGTGTTTATTGATTGTTTAGGTGAGGATTATTTTTCATTTTTTATGAAAGGACGATGTTGCGGTTGGTACTATTAAAGAGTGGAACAGTTTAGTAATAAGTTATATAAAGTATTGCGAAAGACAAATGAATTTTTTGGTTTGATTTAATTTTAAGTGATTCAGAGTGGCTTTTTGCTCTCTTAAGAACATTATTTTTCTAGAGATATTATGAAGAGAGAGTGAAATAAAATGCAGAAGTAAGGATTAATTTGCAAATTAGTTTTTTGGAAATGAATAACCAAAGGTAAAGTCCACATAGGTTATTTTCATGAGAATTTAATTAAACCTCAATTGCGACCTTGAAGTCCAATATTTGATTAGGTCTGACAGCACCGAGGAACTGAATACTGAGAAACTAATAGGAGATAATTTTGAAAGTCGAATTATTGATTGACTTCTTTAAACTACTCAGAAGAGATAATAATGCCGCATCCTATTATTCTGTCTTAAAATCAATAAGCAATTTAAACTTATAAAAAGGAAATATTCCTAAATTAGGTGAATTTTGATCGCTCCATACAGAGGAGCCATTTTTCCGAGAACATTGATCGTTTTTACTTTCAAACCAAGAATTAAATTGAAATTGAGCTTACGCAATTGCTTCTGTGGTCGTTCGAGCGGCTCTAGTAGAAGCAGCTGAGATAGCGGCAATAGTCGACGGCACCAACATTGGCTCATTCGGTGGTTCGTGTTCCATATTAAGCAGCTCATGGCTAAACTCCGGTTCGTCGCTCAGATCGATCTTCACCATTTCCTTTTCTTGTTCCTTTTGCTCATTCACTGCTGTCGTCTACATGTTAATGCAACTTTCAAATTATTAACAAATCGAAATCAAATTTGCTCGTTCGATTTCGACCATAATTGAAACTAACTTTAAAATATCAGTGGTCAGTGATATATTTGTCATTTCATTATTTCACTCATTATTTTGCCCTTTCTTTAAGTTTAGCAAAGAGCAGCTAAAGATTTTGCTTCGTTCTATCAATCATAGCCATCCGTAAAATTCTCTATCATAGATGGAATGTCATTACAGGTTGTTACGTTATCTGTTTTTTATCACATATGTCTTTCTTATAATAAACTATCAATGTCATGGATTATCGTGAAATTTGAAAGGGGAGAAAAGAGCAGAGACAGAATCAATGATGTCGATTTATGAGAGAGAAAAGCAGCGCTATGTTGGTCGATTCATAAGCGAAAGCAAAGGAAGTCAGTCGAGAGACGGGGAAGAAAATCATTCATTTCATGCAATGAAATCGGGACTTTCTCTCCCAAATCAAATTAAATTTTTGCTTAAATGGAAGGTTAATTACCATTACTTCCCATTAAATGGATTGCATTCATTGTTAACATCCCTTGCTAACACTTATGCAAATTATGCTTGTCCTCATCCAGCATAATTCCCGAAAATAATTACAATATCACATTAGTGGATTGAAATGAACTAATGTAGTATTGTAATATGCCAGCAAGTAATGGATTAAATACTTGGCTCTACGACCGGGATACAATAAGAGCCCAGTCATTTTTGAATTGTTATCCGGAGAAAATTTACGTTCTAACTCTCTCAGATAGAATGATAGTCTGAAATATGCATTAATAAACTGCTAAGTATTGCATGTTAGCTAACAGAGACAGAGTCAATGATGTCGATTTATGAGAGAAAAAAGCAAAGTATTAGTATCAAAGAACGATGTCTCAGATCGAGTCCTTAGCATTTCAAAGATATGTAAACTGAGGTTCGGGAATTGAATTCTAGACGGGAATGGAAAGATGAAAAAATTGAAATTATATGAGAGATGATAGGACGGAGCATTTTGTTTATTACTGGAAAGAAAAAAAGGAGTATGCGTGAAAGGGAGGAGAGCGTATCACTGAAGAGAAATCGAATGAGCAATTCCATGATGTGGATGAGAATAAATGTGGAATATCTCTCCTGTAAGCAAATCTTTTCATTTTTCCTCCCCTCTTCCCACTCAAAAAATTGTTGATAAAACGATGGCGTCAATTTGAAGGCTTTGAAACGAAATCATGGGAATTGATGGAAATAACGTTCAACGTTCTGTTCTATTACAGCATTATCACTGCTGAACTCTCTCAGCTGCAAACCATTCAATAACTATTTCATAATAGTTTGTCGCCATTGCTCTCCTTGATGATGACCATATGACACAGTCATCCTCAGAAACGATATCCAATTCAAACGATATTTCTATAAAAATTAACAGGACAGCGAAATTATTGCAAAAAAGCTCATTTCAAGGAATATTTCAGCTAACTGTTAATACTTCAGTTTGCCCTTCTATCGAAATGTGAGCAGTATACAGTTCACAGCTCACACATTCATTGCGTGAGTGATTTGTGTCTGATCTAAATTAGAGTTGAGAAGATACCAATGAAGCACTGAGTAACTGATAGCAGATGAACAATAGCTTAAATATTTTTTATTGAAGAATATAAGACTTAAACAATAAGATTACAGCAGGCAGGAAGATGGATAAAGCGGGATGAGAGAAGCAACCATAAATATGTTTTCATTTTGGCCATAGCAGTCTCTAGCATTTGTCAGCCTAGTTTTCTTTGTCGATAGCCAGACGAAGAAAACTAAGGCTGAAGCAGTGGCAGTGCCCTTGACGATCACTGAGTCTTATTTACCCCACAGCTGAAAAATATAGCCATATTGACTACTTCTTCATCTTTTCCATGCCAGCCAAGTATTTTCTGTCTGCAATTATAACGATCGAAATGAACGAAAGGCCAGAAAACGAAGCCATTATGCAAAAGCTGTGCAATATAAGCACTGCGGATAGCCGTCCAGGAATGTTGGCCCTTAACAGAGCTTGGGAGAATTAAGAGGAAAACAAAGTAAGAGTTGATTTTTTTCTCGATTGAGGTGGAATGGAAAGGAGCGATGAGGTGGAATTTACAATACTTCTTTAGAGGGCAAGTGAGAGAGTTTCCATCGACTCACGCACAGCTCAATGAATTGAAACCAAATAAAATGTTTTACATGTTTATCGGGACTCTTTCCCTTTCAAAAATGGAAGAAACAAATAATCTCTTTCGCCAAATATGTAGATTAATTGAAGAGTTACTCTCTTTCTGCTTCTAAGAAGCTCTAACAAAAATTGGAATATGTTGAGATTCTTCAGCAACATATAAAATGACTTGTTGGATTCTAGGAATGAGTGAATCAAACGATCAAAGCTGACCTAACAAAATAATCGCTGGTAGAAAGCATGATTCGAAAGAAATGCTTCACTGTTTGCTTTTTTTTGCTTCCACAGTATTATAATTATAAAAAGACGCACTCCTTTATCAATTATAAAAATACAAACCGAGCTCCGCAAACGTTTGCATCTGTTATGAACAAATTATGAAATATAGGTCAGAAAGTCTATCTTCCCGTTATTTATTTCGAATTATCTATTAACTTTTACTAAATAAAAACCAACTAGAAGTCTTAAAAATCATATATAATAAAGATGTCGTGTAATAAAATATGCAATTTTTATAATATACAATGATTAATTTATCGCGGCATGCATGTGCGGTAATGACACACGAATTAAATTGATGGCGCAGATGCTTCACGTAATTCGAACGTACACTGATATGATGAGCTTGTTGATTTCGTTCATTCTTATTAGAATCGACTACTAACAGATGTGCGGTAACCTGAATTTTTCTAAGGAACTTCAGGAATGAGAAACAGATATAGACATTTTTGAATTAGCTATTAGTTACAAAATTTCAGTTATGGCTATGAAGTTGAGTCGTCGCAGTTAATCACTGCGAACATATCAATAAGTAGTTGGGAAGGATGAAAGCAATAAATGAGAGGGATAGTGCAAATAAGTCATGGAAAGTGTGAAATTTGTTGACACCATGAAACTACAGCTTCTCTCGACGCTTACGATGCTAAATGAAGTCCTGCAAAAGAAGCAGAAAAGAACTTGTACTGACTGCTAGGGCGCTTATTGTTCAAAAGTACTACAAATGACATTAGCTACATTTGGCTCTTAATTTTGTTACTTAATAACAGGTCATAAAAAGAAAAAGATTTTTTATACTTCATCTTACGTTTATTTCCTTTTTTTTCAGAAATTATGATAAAGGTTGTCTGCTTTTATTGATCGAATAAACTGTTCCAAATGCTTCCAAAGGAAGCAAATTAAAGATTCGAAAGTGCGGTATATTCATTCCTATAGCAACAGAAAATTTTTTGTTTCATTATTGAATTAAATTATTAACTGACGCATTTTTTTCTTCATCGAAAAATTGTTTGCTAAATTTAGTGTATCCGTGTCGGATGTTTTCTTTAGTTCTGAACTTTCGCCAACGAAACCATTCGATTTGAGAATTTCTTCAAACACCGCTGCAAAACAAGCAAAACTTGTTTAAAAAAATTTCAAAAATTATGATTCGTGCTGGATACAACAGATAAGCGTTTAAGGGAATGAAAATTTTCAAAATTAGTAATAATTTTAATAAAAAACAAATGATTTCAGAACTGTGCTTATCATCTGTCTAGCAATATTAAAGATATCATGAGAATCATGAAAAGCAGTACGTTTGCATAATCCTCTAATCAACTAAAAAAACTAATCCACTCACAGCATTTTCATAATCACAATCATGATATAACTCCAACATCGGCCAGATGTCTAGAATCGATATGTCATGACCTCTGAGTAAGAAATGATCTTCACTATCCTCTTGTCCAGAAAATCTTTCATGTATCGACCTGTATCGAAATCCACAAACTTTTTTTGAGAATAAAGAAGCTGACCTTTCTGTTGCAAAATTATGCCTTTGAATCCCTCCCATAATAAAGAATTCGGACATATTAAGATAAAGTAGCAACTTGTTCTATATATGTTTGGTCGAGAATTAGAGCATAAAAGTTCAGGTAATTACTATTTGATTCTTAGAGAACTATAGGTTTTTTCCTCTCTGAAGCGGGAGTCATTTAAAGATCATTAAAGGAAGAGGAAAAAAGGTGAGTTTACATTTCTTAAGGTCATACAAAGCGAGGATTAAAGATTTATCAAAGTTTCGATTTCATAATTTACACAATTCCAATACAGAATTTAGTGCAAAAGTAGGCAAAGATACAAATACATGTTCACAAATATGATCTAGAAGCAAAATCCTAGCAGAATAATCTTCCTATCACCTCTGAACTTAATCATGGTTATGAAGTTTCATTTTAACGTTAACGCAGTGATTTGCTTTTGTCTGATTTTCAGAAACCGAAATGCAATAATAGTGGGAAGCAATAGCAACAGAAATAATGATGTCCAATGCCCTCTTTTTTTGAAGATTTTCCGCTCAAATAACTTTTCAATTGACTTCGAACAAAAATCTTCTTTTATAGCGTTTCTTATAATGATAATATGAAATTGTTGCAAATTGTTTCCTTCTGAACAGTTATTTACATCTTTTGAAAAAGCACAAATTTAAAAGGAAGAACTTAATGAAAAAGAACAAATTTAAAAGGAAGACTTTAATGAATCTTGACTATCTTTCTAAGCGATTCTTCCTTAGTTGCAACAATAACTGTTGATGGATGTGCAGAAGCTGTTTGAAAAAAACTGGTAAGGAAGGAAAAAAGAAATACAATTGTTTTCTATTTATAGAACACTTCACTGACAAAAATTTCAATTTTTAACGGATGAAAATTGGACTAATCAGAAAACAAAATTAAATCGAAGTACTGAAAAAAAAACCGAATCTCCGTAGAAAATTCGTTATTGGAATTATTGGAATTGACTGAAGAAGTATAATTTTTGGCGATTCGACCGCAACAGCAACAATAAGGCGACCTGTTATGAGAAGTACATTAGAAGAAAGAACAAGTCATTGTTTGTCCATCTTCTTCCACATTTAGATGTAATTGTTTTAACTGAGAAATAGGCTGATATCCTCTTCCTCTTCACGCCACCCTTTGGATAATATCTTTCGTTATCAGCAAGGCGGATACTTTTCTGATAAATATCAACCATATCAACGACAGCAACAAAAAATCCATGCACAAAGACGATCGCATATTTTAGATCGTTTTTAAATTTTTACAAATGAAATCAATTTCTGTAATAAATACTAAAATTGAAGTGGCATCGTTGTTAATTCTGAAGGACGAAGCACAGAATTTCTAACAGTTTGGCAAAGTTTGATCAAAAGCCAATAACAAACTGTGGCAGATGAAACATTCACTGACAATGGTGTTCAAGAATTATCCTATAATAGAATGATACATAAAGCAGGCGAATAGTTCGAAAGATTGGAATATCAGACCAGAAATTGATTTCATCTTTTAATTAAGAAAAATAACATGGTTTCAAAGATAAAACTATTTAAATATATTTCTAAATGCAAAGTGTGTTTGTAAGTAGTATTGCAGAAATTATTACTATCTAGAAATACTTACGACTTATTATTATGTCATTCAGAGTGAATACAAATCATTTAGTTAATCGTAATTGAATTATAACGGAATTTGAACCAGCATCCAACCAGCTATAAAATTAAGTCTTTCAACAATTCTCTTTTTTGTGCCCACTTCTCGTTAAAATAATTTTTTAATAAAGACTTTTAAACATAACAATTTTGAAGAAAAAGTGAAAGTAAAAGTTAAATGCATTATGAATTTCATCACTTTAAATGTTGCTTGTCAATAATATAAAAAAATTTGAGTTAAAAACGTAAAATTACGGTGATGAGGTAAGCCACCGATCGTTCACTGCATTAATAACTGCACGACCAAAAAGAAGTAATGAAGAGTGGAATGAAAAAAAAAAGTAAAAAGTAAACATGAAAACGGAGAGAGTAGTGTTTGCTCACAACTGTTTTCCGATTTCCGGAAGTTTCTTCAAGACTTCTCATAATCGTGTAATAAATCAGATACAAAATGAAAAAAGAAAGACGGTTATTTTCAGCAAAATTGCTGGTATGAACCGGACGGAATACTAATTTAATGCTCATACTCATTGCGCTTTACCGCCTGTTGTAAATCTCTAATATATGAAAAAATCAGAGAAATATTATGTCATTTTAGCAAAGTTAAAGTTCCATTTCTTTTCTACCATAAATTCAGGAAAGTTAGCTAACAGTTCCTTGATATAGTTTGTTCGAATTCGGTTCTTATCTAATTACATTAAATTTTGGATAATTTAAAGGGTTTTTTAGATTAGAAACAATTTTTAATCGTTTCTTTTTCTTTTACTGTTAAACCTAACCATTTTGAATTATTTGACGAAAAAGATAAGGACAGCTTCTTTCATCGAGTCAATGGTTTACTAAATTCTATTTCTGCTCTTATTACTTTGTCAAATATTCTCTGAATGCAAAAAAGAAAAAAATCACTGTAATATCAACAACGATTGCAACGATAAGAAACGTATTGTCAGTTAACATCTGTTGAGATCCATCCATTGAGGAACTGAGCAGAACGAACTTTGAAAAACACATTACAATCCACTACTCTTCCTGCAGTTGTCTTTTCAATCAGTCGTCTTCATTATTTGCATTGCATCTGATCATTCTGTTAACAAGCATGCCATTCTTTGAATTAGGATTACACATTGCTGTTAACATTGTCGATTTCGGATTCAGCATATCCTCTGGAAGAATCGGTTTCATCACAGTATCATTTACAGATACAGTCTCTGGTGAATCTGCAAAACATGCACATATAGCTGGGATCGGTCAGCATTGTCAGTGAAGAGCTATGATCATTAGAACGAACAAATTTAAACTTATCTTCGTACATCACAAAAAGATCGAAGCAATCATTGAGTTCAACTTTTGATTACTGACACTCCAACCAAGAGCACTTGCAATAAACTAAGGATGTTTTGTCAGCTTCAAAGGTCAGAATTGATGTTCTCCTATCTTATCGCTAAGGTAATCCTTCCTTCTCTCAAAAAAACGAAAAGGTGTGCAATCGTTCCTAGGTAATTACAGAAACAAACCATTTACACGTCGTTCGTACATTATTCCGATGCTTTCATCAGAACGTCTCGCAATACTTTTTATGAATAAATTAATTAGCAAATTACACCACATCTCGTGCGGTTCTTTTCCATCCACTACTTTTCCATTAATGATTCGACGCCCATCTGCAAAAGATTCTCATTTATGCAATATCCGGTGAAAATCTTTCAGTTTGGGAGTTATTTGTCAGGTCTGATATGCTGTCTATCCTCACTCTCACTCCACATACTGATAACTGACAACCAATACATTCGTTAATGAGTCAATTAGGCTTAATGTGCTCTGCATAATGTGCTGTGCTCTACACGAAGATCGCAATCCGTCAATAATCTGACGAGAAATCATTCATTTTTTTTCGACAATTCAGCTATATCTACTCCTTTCTCACTGATTTACTTTCCCACATCTAAAGTAACATTGAAGGTATTTTATTTTTTTATTTTCTAGACAAAACAGTATGCAAAAATAGAAAATTCTGATTTCTTTCTAACCAAATAAACAACTTTAGATTAAAAAAATTAACCATCGGTATAAGAAACCGTCGATTTGTTCCTGCCCTGCCCGAGAAATGCAAAATTGCTATGATTACTCTTCGGTTGCGCATAGAAATCAACGGATTCACTGGGTAAATTCACCAAACCTAACATTTCCGTAATCGTTTATGATGTTTGGTGAAAATATAATCACTTTCTAAAATGTTTGCTTTGAAAGAGTGCAGAATCTCAAGATGAAGCAAGCATATAAAGCTTATTCTTCGTGGAAGATTGGCGGTAATATCATGTGACAATATCAATTGTAGTTAAAGAGGAAGATTTCTTTTCGACGTTACTGATTGAAGTAATCTTTGGAAATTTGAATAAGGAACTGATGGCTGGGTCGCAGTTCAGGAGAACAGAGTTGATAAGACTGATTTGGTTCAATGCAGTAAATTACATTAAAATAAGCTCCTTTCGAGTTGGATGTTGCTCGATGAGCACTTTTATAGTAATAGTCAATTTTTGGTCATTTGTAGGAGAAACTAACCGCAAAGAAAGTCATAAGATCATTTGATACAAGAAACTGACGTAAACATGATTCGCCTAGTCATTTTAAAAGGAAGCTAGTAATAAACATGAGATAAATCATCAGCGCTATTCTTTAGAACAGTACAGGGAGCATACCTCATCATTAAGAACTTGTGACAAGCGGCAATAATTTTTGACGATATTTTTGGAACGGTGAACAAACATATTTTATCATTTGACAGAATAATTGACAAAAGGAAAACCTTTGACAAATTTCAAATACAAAGACACTTTGATTATATAAACATTTCTATCATGAATTTATTTCGATAGAAGTTAACTTCGATCAAAGAAGTGTGAAAAGGAATGACGATCGAATGCGATACAACGGGGCCCCACCTCGTTGTCTTCGTTCTTTTTATACAACCGAAATCTGCGCGTGAAAAAAGGTCGATACCGTCGCTAAAGAACTGCCATTCTTCTCTGCGGAATCCTTGGAATGCATCTCATTCCCTCCTGTTTTTCTTCCTCTCAATTAACTAAATTTGCTAAAAATAAAATTAGCACCTGTGAGTAAGTATACAGTATTCTTTCATACCGATAAATGTTTATGATATTGAACATAAAAAAGAAACAGATATGTTGGCTGAAAAGAAACAGATAGGAAAGTGTACAAACTTTCAGCCCTCCCCCCCTCTTCTACTATGTATCGATTGAAATGTCATCACTAAACTGTCCGTAACCGAATGCCAATTCAATTATTTCGCGAAAACTCGTTAATTAAAAAATATTTTTCGTCCAAAAAAGAAACAAATTTTCGTCTTTTTTAGGAAAAATTTTTGAGCAAACAACAACCGATTCTCTGCCTGTCAATCCCTTTACCGTAATAACATTTATTCACCCATCTTTTCTTTCGTGCCACAAAAAATCTAACTTTCGTTTTACTTTTCCAAACAAAAATCTTTGTCCAGCGCATAACAATACAAAATTTATCACTGCAAACTACAAAATTACTACAAAATTTATTAACTTACATTCACCCCAAATCTTTAACAATAGTAAAATTACTGAACCAAACGTGTGATTTACAGAAAAGAATCACGAATGGTGGAAGATAACATAATATGAGTATCTCCAATTTCTATCGCAGTTATTCAATTCCTTTACTGACAGAAAGGGAAACTGAACATCGGCTTGTTTGCTTATTCACCATTATTAAAAGTCGATGAGAATCATCATTTTAACTGAAGAAACTTTTGTTTGTTTACAGTGGAAAAGAAGCCACAACTTTTTGTCGCAATTAATTATATATTTCGATAATGTTTGTTCATACCGATCAATATAAAATATTCTCAAAAACAGTATTCCATAAGGCGAAACAGAAAATTTCAGTTTTTACAAAAATGTCCATTCTATGATCTTTAAAAACTACATTTCACTGCAACAAGCAATGAGCAAATAGTCAAAACAAAAAAAAAAACTACCCGATGCAACCAGAATATGAAATTACTGCAAATGACAATCGAATAAATATAGTCGCCAACAATGAATTAATTTCAGTCTTCCTGCTAACTCCGTTTAGAGGAAAACAACCATCTGAAATTAAAAATTCTTCATGTAGATGCACAAACTTTGAAATACGTTTCTAGGAATGTTTCGATATGCAGATATGCACACGATTAAAGTGAAGTTTTTCATCTCTTCGTTCAAATTGATTCAAATGATCCAAATTTGCTATTTATTCATATTACAAGCTATGTCCAAATTCGATTTTATTAAAAAATGTGCATTGCAAATATCCTCAATTAAAGTTAACAAATCAATGTTTTGGGTTCATCTAAATGGAACAGATATTCCATAAAAAACGTGAATTTCGCACCATATTTTGCAAATGTAAAGTTATGATAGGGTTGTGATTGTTTTGAAGAATTTGAATGACAGAATGAGCGACGATAAGAGTGAATATATGTTATACCATTTGAATGAGATGAGTAGATCTAAACAATAATGTATAAATAAATGAAGTTTAAAATTATGAAAATACAATTGCATGTTAGAAATTATTTACTGTGCCAGGAGTGAGACCATATGGCTCTGAATTCAACAGCAAACTAGCGTAAAAATAGCAGACAAGAAACGACAAATTAGGATAACACTTCGTAGAAACGTGTCAGAACACTACTACCTACTTTTCAAAACTTTTATGACGTCATTATCCAATAATACGGATGAAGACTGCATAAATTCAGGACAAAGGACTTTAATGGATATGAAAAGAAGTGCCAGTTGTGAAACTTAAATGCGATTCTTACATGGCATAGAAACTCCAAGGAAGTCGTTTTTCTACTTACAATGTATTGCATCTCGTTTTCACGCCAATAACCAATGCAGCAGAATTTCTCTGCAGCGAACATTTTACAATGGTTCCTTATACACTGTTGCATTTTCTACATCTATTACATTTCAATTGCTTAAAGAACTAAAGTTCTCTAAACAACTGATATATTTTTTGAATCCGAAGCAGCTAGGTTTCTTAAATTATCGCATGGACAAAATTGAAATACTTATTAAGTGAAGTCTACAAAAAATATGAATACTGCATTACGACAACAAAAACAAAATTCAATAGTTTCTTTTTTCTTGTTAGAAATTTTAGAAGGAGAAAGAAGGAGAAAGGAAGTGAGAGAAAAAAGGGATGATTCATACCAGTTTGTGTTCAAATGATTTAAAAGACCATGAAGCTATACCAGACGATGTATTGCTGCAGTTGAAATGCATAATTAACTCGTAATCATAAGTGCAACCAAACTGTGCAACGGAATTCGTACATGATTTGATGAAATGCCGACGACTGAATGGGCAGTGAATCACCTGAAATATGTGTAATTATTAGTAAAGTTTCAAAGAATAACAAATCTTCCATTTTAATCAATATAATCGAATAATAGAGCACTATTCGGCCAGCTATCCTGGTTTTGGCATACATATATATACTCATATCTGATACAGCAAAATCTCTTGATATCAAATATTCAATCACTTCATAATATGAATAATAATTTGATGAATACCTGAGCATCTGCAAGTGCTAAAGTCAATAGCCTGATGTTTGGTAAAGTTACATGACGTAGGTATCTCATTCATTAACTCACCATACGTAATTTCTATGATATTCTTATGCCTTCGCTTTATCTGTATTGTAGATAAAATTATTACTTTTTAAAAAAACTTTAAATTTGTATTTGTAAACTGCGAAATTCAGACCTATTTTAAATTTTCTCTTCACAAAGCTGTAATGCAGGACACGTGCTGTTCTTGCAAACTGCACAGAAATTATGTTTGGCTGGCTGTATAACTATCAGTATCATTGGGTGAAAAAGACGTGTCACTCTGATCACTGCGAAAAAAGCTCTTTTCTGTTATGAACGGAACTGTCGAGAAAACGAGGGATGACTGGCACTGCACTTTGATGCACTGATATCCGTTGGCGCATTATTTTGTTGTCTTATATATCACAATTTCATGGACATTACCAATATGTTCCACTTGCAAGCATTGTGATATCGCATGATTAATGCCACTCATCGTTTCAGTTCATTTATCTAAATTTCGCATC
>UPTC01000031.1:56634-71934 GCA_900537255.1 Acanthocheilonema viteae | reverse complement strand
GGCATGCCAAGGTTGTAATTGTGATTGGCCAATGTCTTCATACCTTTCTTGATTTACTTTTATATTTTTGGAACTATCTCGTCGGAAAAAATCATAGACTGTATAGTAAAATGAATTCAAATAGAAAGTTCAACGTTTCGGTAATTAGAATCTCCAACGGAAAAATTTAATGAGTTTACCGAAATAGAAATCATTCATTGAGCCTATTGTCATCGACATCCATTTATTCTTGCCAGATGAGTAATGGCTATGTTCCAAAAATGATGGAAAGTGACAATACGATATCAGGGGTGAACCTTCAAAAATATTTCATTAATTTTCGTGTTTTTAAATCTTGATAGATTACAATTTTGGAATTTCTAAAGTCTTGAATTTGTTCGTTGGAAAAATCTGGAGTTTTCCGGAAGGAGGGAAAACAGAAAAGTTAGGAAACTGAAAATTCAATTACCTTGCGTATATTTAATTTTCATTCCGGCATATGCAAGATCTGTTAGCTCATCGCAGCTGGAATCAGCTGATATACCCATGTAACCACCGAACACTCTTTTTTGATGAATCTGAAACTAATTTGACATTTTTTCAGATGTAAAGCAAATGGTTTCGACTTTAACGTTTTTGATATTTACGAGATTTGAAAATTTCGTTGAAATGCATGAGTTTATTAAGGGCTAAGTGTGAGGATTTGAACAACTGTCTCCGTAATGAGTAGTAACAGTTATTTTTAAAAAGAAGCGGCAATGTTGAAGTAAATTTGTTCAGTGGATGAATTCTGTTTCGTTTCTCTTCCCTTCCTCAGTTCTTGACATGCTACCGATTAACAATTTAATAACCACTCTGTTCTGATACAACTACTTTTCAAGCAATACTCTTCCGGATGATTTTTCAAAAAACAATACTGAATCATACAAGACATCGAAAGATTGTATTTGGTACTGTGATGGAAGAGTTAGTTATGCGAACAGCGAAGAATTCCACCCCGAACGAATTCCAATGTGCTATGCATTCCAACTCGTCTACTGAAACACTCGAAATTAAAAAGTGAGAAAAATGAGAATCTGTCAGCCATTTTTGGATCCAAATCTCCATTTCTACTCCAAACTTGTTGACTAATGACTCTTCTTAGCATTTATAATGCAATGTTAACTTGCCGTGGCTTTCATAATTTGGCAATTCCGGACAGGCTTCGTACCCAAAGCGGTATTTTCCATATTCTGGACAAGCGGTTAGGGATGAAACTCTCGATGTGCATGATCCATCTTGGGTTGTATAGGTGAAATTGAAAGGTGGCCTGAATGGACATTGTTCTAATTTTGCATTAGTTGAAACAAATTATTCTAACAGTAATGACGAATAAATGCTGTTAAGCCAACGTTGTCCGATCAAATTTGAAAATTTTTTATGAGGGGAATCCATTCGTATTCTTTCTTATTTATCAATAAAGAGGTACCAATCTCATATTTCGATTTCAAATATTAATTTCTCTATTATATAATAAGTGAATTATTGTAAAAAATTGGCACTCAAATTCCATAGTTAGAAAATTCGAAAATGTAGTATTACTTTTAAAAAACGTCTTCATCGATGCATCGCCACGGAATGCAGGTCTGCAGATATTTTCGATATCATCGCGACTATTTTCATATTGCTTAATGCATTCACCCTTAATATTCAGTGTTATTACTCTTTCTTTTCTTCTGATAAAGTTAATAATAGGTTTCAAATTGTGCTTGTTTTTCAAAAAAAAAACGAAGAGGTGAATGCTTAAGGATGAGTGAAAGTAATTGAAAGTGAACCACAGAAAGCAGAACTATTGGTTCATGTAAGTGATAATGATAAGGAAATGAAACTCTCTTTGCTTGTACTGTAAAACATTAGGATGGACAGGGAAGATTGCAACACAAAAAATATAAAAGTTTTTAAGACAAAAACTAGGCGCTGCTCCGAATTTGGCTGATTTTTGCAAAAAAACTAAGTGAAAATTTCGTCATTAATATACTTACAGTTCGAACCGAAAAATGTAATTTTGGTGATTCGAAGAGCTGGCAACGCAATAGCCTAAAGTTTCGATCCAAGTTTCATTGAAGTGTAGCAGTGCGGAATGTCCATTCATGTGATAAGTTGTATTCCATTTCAAACGACATCCATCTAAAATATCCTCCATTCTTACCAACTTCCTGAAAGCTTTTTGATTTTTGACTTTTTCTTTCTTCTTTTCCCTTATGCAGTTGGTTATATCTTCAGATTAGAACGAAAGCAATCCTTATGCATATCATCAATAAACTCAAATTATTAATACATAAATGGAATGAAATTGGAATTGTTCGAATCCTTAATTCGATATGATTTATAAATTCCACATCAAAAACCTACCTTTTTTGAAGGTCAAAGTTATAGTAGAAATAGCAACTAGAAGAAATAGTAGAAGTGATAGTTTATATGTAACCATATTTGATCGAGGTGTCAGCATTGAATGAATGAATGCGTGAAATCATATCACTGATACTTGCTCGATGATTAATATCATCGCCAGTGGATATTGCAAGCTAAATTAGTTTATAATGACCGAAAAGTTTTGCAGAGATTTATTGCGACTGATCGATTAGTAAGGTTATATAATAAATTAAGTATCCGGACACCGGACAGAATGCTTCGTCCTGCTGATTACCTTGTTCCGATGGTTCTCCCACTAAATCAGCCAATTCAGTGTAGTACTAAAAAATATAACTTGGAAGAAAGGTATGGAGAAAGTAATATCATAAAGAGAATTAGATAAACGACTACTTTAGCAAGATCGATTGAAAGAGGAGGAACGTGGGAAGCGGAAGGATAAAGGAAAGAGTGAATGAGGCTTCGTCTTCAAGGTCACCGAACGTCTTTAAAGTTTGCTTTATGCTTACTGAATAAATCAAATTAATGGAATAATACAACGAGAAGACATCTCAATGATAGCAACAAGAAAGGAAAGGTTGAAGGCAGCAAGTCAACATTCACGGGAATGCAGCACATGCGCCACTCAGAGGAACGAAAAGCTGAGGAAAGATGAGAGCGTCTGAGGGACACATTGATCATTCGCAGTCCAAGAATCCAAGAGGTCAGCATGTCATTAATCACAATTAACTGATTATAAATCGGTTAGGTCGAATCCGAAGCGTTTGTGGCAGATAATCAGTGTATTTACAACAAAAGGGTATCAGCGAGGTAATTCTTGTTTACAGCTTACTGATCGACGGAATCTTTTAGGACTTACTTTAATAACTTCCTAAATTGGGAGTTTTACGAATAGCAGTTAATTTTGGATAATTCGAATTTCATGTCACTGATGGGAAAGTAAATTCTAAAATTCAACTATTAAATATATTAATGTAAATAGTGAAATTCATCAAAATATGATTTAAATTTTGCCATGTGCAATTTAGCATTTGTCCATTATTCTTCGCAAGTTTTAAATTATCTTTGTTTGATACAGAAGTAATTTCCAAGGCTATTTTGGTGAAAATCTTAAATATCTCCTAAGAAGTGTTGTCGACAGCTCCTAGCCTTTATGTTATCAGTCATTTTTGATTTCCAACAAAAGAGGAACTATAATCGCTCCACTTCATCATTTATATGCTATTTTTAAATTTCCATTTTTTCCCGCTGCTAAATTAAAAGTCGTTTTTAAAAATGAAAGAAAAAAGTCAATATAATATAAAAACGAAAAGTATATCGAGCAATAGCAGCTAATCCTAATGAAAATGACATTTCAGTTCAAATAAAATAGAACTGCGAAATGAAAATGAAATTAGAAAAATGGAAAACTAGGCAAGTTAGCTTGCTAATTCTTCTAAAATTATTGTCCGCGCATTTTACACTAATAATAAACAAATGAAATACTGAATTTAGAGAGCAGATTCAGTACAAATCGGTTGAGCAATATTTTTATCTATTCGGTTTCTTTCTATCTGTCCGAAAATCTTTTGCGTGCAAACGCTGTCATTCTTTTCTTTCTTTTTTTTTAAATAATGTAAGAGAATAACAACAGGTAACAACAGGTTTTTTACCTCTCCGTGAATCATTCATAAGAAATAAAATTAATCACCCCGTTGATTCACCTGTGACTGTACTTATTGTTACCGATGACGACTGCCTTATGCCAAATTTTCTTCATAATTTTTTATTTTTTTTTACTTTTTTTTCATTTTAAACGGTTGAATTCAATTCACATATGTTATACTTACGCTTTATTTACGTAAATTTAAACGAATTCATTGATAAATTATTTACTATATCATTCATTTTTCGTTTGCATGAACTATTACTTAAGTACTATGAATGAGTTGGAAGAGAAATATTTAAATTAGTTTACTGATCCAATGCTTATATGGGTAAATTTTACTAATTTGTTACTCTTTCTTTTTTATAAAGTAAGCAATATATGAATAAAAAAATCCGGCAATTTTACTTAAATATTTCAATATGCATTTCCTGATCCTATTACTACTTGTAATATTGATATCCATAACAAACAGACTAGTTTATTTCACACCGAGATTAAAAATGTAGCCGTAAAAGGGAATTTATTATATAACGGTCATCCGGCTGCAAATATAAAAATTAAGCTTTACGACAGTGATGTACGTATCACACTGTTTAAATTTTGTTAGATGAAGTAACTGCTAAAAGTAATTGAAGACAGCCTTCCTTTTTTTCCATAATAAAAAAGATATTACTGTACAGAAGTACTAATAATTACTCAGAATCCCTGATATTTAACTTTATTCTTCCGCAGAATTTGATATGATATCATATTTTGTTTCCAGTTTGAGCTACGTCAAATTTTCTATGACTTCAGTTGAAATTCTAATTGCATTGGATTGAACAATTGCAATTAGAATTTCAACTGAAATCATAGAAGGAAAAACGACAAAAATACTGAATTTTTATTAAGTGGTACAGAAATTGAAATTACAAGAATCCAAACTGGATATTTATCACAGTGAAACGGAGCACATAGTATTAATAGCTTTTAATTAAGAAATTTTTCGAAAAACTGAGAATTTTCTTAGCTGTTAAGTAAAAATTTAGATAACTAATGATACTTACAAGTATGATGGATTACTTATTTTGATTAATAAGCAAGAAACAGTGTTTGGGAAATTTCGATGCCATACTTTGGCATAAAATTTTTTTGTCATGAAATGGAAGATAGACAAAATTTACATTGTGATCAAAAGGAAGAAAATCGGAATCGTATTGGAAGGAATGAAAAATGTCAATTTAAATTTCAAACAGTTATTGTTGGGGTAAGAAAGCAGGTGAAGCATTCGATAAAGGTACGCTTAATTTGTCCGGTAAATTTCATGGCGAAACATGCATTATTGTATTAATTGATGCCTGTTCGTTTTATTTCATCAAATAAATCGTTCCTTTGTTACAATCATAATTGATTTATTCCAATCATTCATGCGACATTCGTTTCGGTCTTATTCATTACACAACTTTCATTCCATATTAGTGGCAATTATGTAATTTCAACTTCAAAAAAATTTTTGCTGTAAATTTATTTTAAGGGCAAACGTTTCTTACTAATTCGCACTATCCCAAATATTACCATTTCGGATTTAACATGAGGAAGCAGAACTGAGGATGATTATGGATGTTATTCTTCGGAAAACAAATAAACCGGTAAACCGGAAAAATATCAAAAAAAAACCTATATTACTCCCAACTATTCATAACGAAGACAACAGAGAAGACTTTTTTATTTCTATCATTTGTATGTTAAACACCTGTAATAATAACACCAAAACATAGTCTAATTGTTGCATTATTTTGTTATTGCACAAACAAACCGCACATTTTCGGCAGTTATTTTGAAGATATATATATATATATCGAATTTATAAGGTACCAAGAAATCTTAAATTATAAATAATGTCAGCTGCAGGCTTCTGAACAAGGCATACTAATAACAAAAAAGTGAAAAGAATTCAAAATTTTGAAAGATGTGTTGTTAATTTATCGAAAATTTGCTCTGAATTAGATGAATGACGGGATTTCAATCAACAATTTACCCCAATTTTATTGAAAACATTTCTCACAGCTTAAGCGATAAATTACTTGAAAACAAGAGAAAAAAAAAGAAGACAAAAAAAGGTAAGCTCTTGAGCGTATAAATTATTTTGTATAATCATAGTGAATGTTCTTTGTATACTTAGAAATGAATGCAATTAAATTAAAAGCTTAATAAACGAAGACTTGCGAATGCATTTCATTTAACTGGGATATAACATTTGAATAAAGAAAGGAACAGAACACAGAAAGAAACACAACCACAAATATAAACGTTACGTGACATACGTAAACTATAAAAACTTTTTGTCAAATGGATCTAATGGAACTCGAGGACAGGTTACAAAACATAATTAGAGGATAATAATATGCAAAATAGCAATTAGTATCGAGATCACGATGTTATACCACATTACATTTCAGTTGATCAATAAATCATCAATTGTACAAGAAAAAATTGATTTATATGAAACGCATATATTCAAAGACTGATTGACGTGGTGGGACATGGATGAAATTAACTATGAATCAGTTCCTCAAGTTTGAATCGCATTTTATTACCGCCGAAAACCTGGAATTTATTGCCGGAGTAGCACAGATTCATCTGTCAAATAAGCAAACAATGTCTGATTCAACTGGATGGTGATAAGAACGACGTCAGGCCATGCAACTGTTGTGAACGTCCCGTAGAATCGAGTGTTTCACCACGTTTCACCAACGCGTTGTCTGCTGCCTCTTTTTTGCGCCATTTTGTGCGTCGATTCTGGAACCACACCTGGAATCGTACCCTTATAATTCATGGAACTACGATGATATCGTATGAACAGTTTGGCATTGAAGGAAGAATGAAAAATGTCTCCTTGAAATTCCAAAATAAGCTTCAAATTGACATTCGCGATGTCTTCTGATTAGATATGAACAAAGTACAATGCTAATTTAGTAAATTAAGAGCAAATATCGAAAATTTATAAATAAGAATTTTATAAAAGTTTCCAGTAATAACGTTGAGACAAAATAATGCGTTTTTTGTGACGATTTCGTCTTTTCTTAAATTATTTTGCTTTATGGAAGACAATGAAATGAAATGAAATAACAAAATGAAATTATGAGATGAGATGTAAGCATTTTTGATGCTTCATTCTTCTTCTTTTCTTCCTTTTAACTGAAAATATTCTCCCATCCCTAAAAGCTTATTTGTTGAACGGCAAAAAATTACAATTACATTACCGTCGAATGGTAAGTCATCAAATTCAAAATTAAATTTTACCCACGAGACCAGAAACGGGAAACTATGAGTAGCAATCTACAATTTTTTTCTCTTTCTTTCATTTCTTCACTATTTCCAATACTTTCCAATCCCCATACGCATAACTTCTTAATGTTAAATCAAGAAAATTCAGATTTTCAAGCTCTTTTAAATGAAAAATATTTGTATATCGTTGCACTGCCAGACACTCACCACTACGAAATACTAATTTAAAGCGAATAGATCGTCGCTTAGGATTACATTAAAAAGCTAATTTGGTGATGGATATGCCTACCGTAATTTATAACTAACATCATATCATTATCATTACAGAGCTGGCTGTTACTAGTACTTTAGCCTTCGTATGATCATAGCCATCATTTATTTGAATTAATCATTGCAAATTCAAAATGAATTATTTAGAAATAATTTTCATTGATAACCTGTAATCATGCAAAGCGAAGTAGTCTATCAAATTGTGACACTGTTCGTACTCTATGCTAGCTGCTTAACCTCTTCTCAAGAAAAAATTAAATAGTAAGCAAGACTGATGCGAATCGAAAAGTTCCGAACAAAACCAATCATCCATTTATTCTTTGCGTATTCCTTGACTGTGAGATGACCGCACGGCAATATGATTACATAGTAATCTTCCAGAAATGTTTTCTAATGACAAACTATAAATAACTTATATTAACCTCCATCAGTTGACAGTTATATTTTAAACTCGAAGGCGATAGTTCTGAGAGAGAGAGAGAAAGGTGAGTGTTTTGAATTTCAGTTATTACTTTCAGGCTAAAAAATTGTTTATTAAAAAGTTCATCCATTGCTGAAAGATCAATTAATTGTAAGATGTTGTAAAAAGCACAAGATATGAAACGCAAAAGTTTCTTATCGCTAACATGTTTTGTCATAGATTAACATTTCATTTGTTTTTTAAAATTGCTTTTCTTATTTTAAAAATAAAAAGAATTGTTTTTAAGCTGGAGTAATAACTCTTTCAAGTTACTTCTTTATTTTGCTTCCAAATTGAGTTTTGCTTGCTGAAAGAAAAATAAATTCAGATAGTTGAGAATTAATTCCCTCATTTATCTCAATTCCTCCATCCATCCATCTATCCATTCATTCATTCGTCTATTCAGTTTGTTATTACTTTTCAGAATGTTGCAATAAAATACACACACCGCATAACGGAAGAAAGAATAAAGAGAAGAAGGAGTTGTCGGTGTTTCCCTTTACCTTTATTCTATTCAAGCAACATAGCAAATTTGATAGATAACGTATCGCACAAATATAACCAAAGGGAGAGACGATATGAATGGGTGATGAATGGAGGACCGAATTATGATCGAATTGTTGATTGAATTGAATTGCAATAAATTCTCTCTTTTCTATCTCTTTGCTTCTACGACCAACTGAGAATATTACTATTATTACAAGTACCATGGATAGTTATCGATGTTGATGTGTTTACATCATTTGCATCAAAATTATAATTCAATCTCATCGTTTTAACTAAACTGATAATATTATTGAATTGGTCAACAAAGCTCCAGCAATAGACTCTTCTTCACGCTTCCGTACATGTAGGACTTATCCTTGATATGTGGTGAAAATTATATAAACTTCGGATTTGCCTCAGAATTTTTAAAATAGTCAAAAGTATGAATGGAATATACTCGGTACAAGTAACGAAAATACAGCGGTATATGGGAAACAATTATTGAACAGACAACTATTGGAAGCAAGATATATGCTTCAGAAGATAAAACTAACTCCATTTGGGATCAACTAATGGGACAAATATATTGGATTAAGCTAAAATTATAGAAGTAATACTTATGATAACTGAAAGTTATGTTATTCGATAGTGGCGTCTATTCAAATTCTGCGAATATTTTCAATTAAATACTCATTTCTGTATTAAAGGTATAAAAAAGATGACAATTTCGAGGGTTCGATAGAGATGTTGTCTTGTAATTAATCATTCTTTCATTGATGTCTTCCGGCATATGACAGTAATTTATGCAAGCATCTGTTTGTATAGACAGATGTATTTATTGTCCATTGTATCACTTCTCTTCTTTAAGATGCAACAGTTGATGGGAAATAAATTTGTGAAATTTGCTTTCTTTTATAAAATCAATCTATCGTTCCTCATACAATTCGTGAATTCTATTAACTTTTCGCACCATGAACTCGATGAGACTTGATGAATTAATTAATCATTATTAATTAACTAAATAACAGTTCTAAACGTAGCAAATATTCGATTAAGGAATCAATAAAACATTGGCAAGTGAAGATATTAGAATTATTTCGGTTGGATGATAAAGAATGATTAGATTCCAAATTTGGAAAAGATTCGTTTCAATGACAGAAGCAACAAATGTTTATGATTATTGCGGGTATCTAATCGCTGATCAAAAACTCACTGTATAAATATCAAATAGAGAAAATTTTCTCGGAAAAGAAAGTTTTACCATTCTTTCTTTCATTAGTTGAAGAAGCTGAAATTCTTTCACTTTGTGAAATTTGATTAATAAAATCAAAAATTATGTTAGCTATTAGCTAAAACACCTACTTTCACTTGACTTTCGCTCATGCTTAGTTCTTGAGCGAGTTGAGCCCGGTCCGATCCGGCCAGATATTTCGTTTGCTCGAACTTCTTCTCCAGCATGAAAATCTTAAGAAGAAAACATTTAACATCGAGTGCAATCACAGAATGGTACTGATGAGTAAAAAGCATTCCTGTCCTAGATTGATTTGCCTGATATCATTCAAGGTGGAATGAACGAAACGATAAGGTCAAGTGAGAGGTGACAGGAATGTAGAAAAAATTAAACACTTTATCTATCGCATATTTTAAAATTCAGAACAATTCATATTTTTGCACATTCTGAAATAAGAAGTATTTGCAGAGGAGAAAATGGAAGTGACCTTTTGAATGATTTAATAAAGTACTATAGTAAGAATAGTCAAATGAGAGAGAACAGAAAGAACCAACCTGATGACCGGTAAATGTGGGCCTTGACTGCTTCTTATTTAAAGATAATGAATTTGGTGACAAGCACATGGAATTCGGTACGGGAGTTGCTGACAAACGAACAACATCGGCCGCTGTAGAGGTTGATGTTGCTGGAAGCTGGAAGAGACCGAATGGACCTGGCCTACTCACTGAAATCGTAGCAAAGTTTAAAGTAATTTTACAAAATCTTCAATGAAAAAAAACCTTATGTGGAATTTGAGTAAGCGAATAGAAAGCTCCACTTAGAAATTTTTTTTTTAATAGGTCAATATTCTACTTGCAAATAACTTTAAATTGCTGATTTCAAATTTGACTTCTTCAAGTGAAAAGAGTCAAAAACGCTAACTTCATATACTTTCCATATACAATCCCTTAAAAAAATTTCCAATTCGTTTCTAGCACTACATATAATGATATGTTAATTAAGTTGTTTTTATCTTACGAACTTATTTTCTGAAATTCGATACTTTATTAAAATGATTTGCAACGTTATTACAATACATTATGTATTAATTTTAAATAGAGTAAATTATTGAATATTAAAAGAATATTGATTCCGAGGAACGCAATTAATTGCATGAAACATTCGTAAACTACTCAGTTAATTAAGAAAGAAGACTTGGAAACTCATCAAGTCAGCGACATACATCTCTCAACCAAAGTCAAATAATTGTTTTATAAAGACACGAAGAAAGGAATGGGCAATGTCGCTGATATTTTCCGTCCCCCATACCTTTCCATCATTAGATATGCTGATTGTCCTAACCCAAAAGAGACGCATAACGAAAATCTAAGTTCGAGACAAAGTTTTGAGGCCCAAAAATATGCAATAAAATTATTTGCTCGGTTGTTGCTTTGCTTTGTAATTACTGTGAACTAAACAGATTTGAGGCATTCATTTCGATTGTTTAAGTTAACGACCGTTAATCTTAAAGTATGAATTAAACAAAATTGTTTGCGGAAAGGAAAAATTAGTAGGCTGTTTTCCAAAAAGGATTTAATTTCTGGAGGGAGCTGAAGATGACATAATGCATGTAATGAGATGCAATTAAAATGAGAATGAATTAATTTTGCTTCCATGTGTTCTATATTAATCAATGCATGCTCCTGACAGCCATTCCTTTCCTGATTAATTGAAAAGCAGAACAAAATAACCAACTCATTATATCATAATTCTAAATTCCTCTCAAAAAAATGAAAAATTCCAACTATTTAATTACAGCTTACTGGCTATAAATTAATCAAATACTGATAAGATCAGTTAAATAACTTCAAATTTCTTCTTATAGAATATATATTAATGTTTTGCTTATAATGCCATTTTTTTCGAAATCTTTTTAAAACGATTCCTGCCGTCTCATGTCTTTTGATTTATTTTAAAGAATTAAAAATTAAAGATTAATAAATCTTTGTTGAAAACGATTGAAAACCATTTTATGATCACAATTTCTATATAAACTCCCCTCCATTTCAATATGAAATTGTAGAGGAAAAAATGCATGAATACTAATGTCAGCTGTTTGAGTTCGTTCTTTCGTTATTGCCAATTTCATGGGAAATCATTTCGATGATGCAGGAAAGAAAACAAAAAAAGATAGGGGTCGAGGTCGTCCTCGCGTCGTCAAAGGGAAAGTCTCCTGCTGACTTCTGCCTTTATTCATATCAAATAAACCTTAAATATAAATTGCCCAGAATCAAAAGTCAAGTCGTCTTTACAAGTCAATGTCGAAAATTGAACGAATCTTATCAGCAGCACCATTCTCCGGCACCTGACCTCATCGATAATGGCAAACCAATTAAGCCACTCGATTGTAGCTAACATTAGCAATTGTTATTAATAATATGAACTTCAGTTTAAAAGAAATTAAACCCCTTTCTTTGGACTTTTGCAGCAAGTTTTGCTATTTTTTAAAATAATTCTTTTTGTTTTTCGAACGTTTCATAATTGGTGTTTTCAAAACGCAAAAATTCAAAACAGAAATTATATGCAAAAAAGGTCATTAAAGAAGCAAATTTCTCATATTCTAAAAAGATATACAGATATATTGGATTGCGGAATTATTTTAGTTTTGAAAGCTTCAATTACAGAATATCGATGTGCGCATTAAGGATGTAATATATAATTGCTGAGAAAAGTTCCGGAAATTGCCACCTTATAGAGAAGGCAGTAAATCATCATTATATATGCACAAAATAGTCAATTTTAATTATTTTTAAACTTCACGAGCAAAAACTCAATTTTTACTTTCAAAATATAGAAACATTCCAACAAATGGATAAATTAAACGAAATTATAATACTCATATAAGAAGTAACTGAGATAAACGAGGAAGTTGGAAGTATAATTTTTGATGCTAATTCGAAAAAACTCATCACTGAATATTATTTTCAAAACTGAGATGATTTCTGAATGGAATATTTCTCATGTATTTTTTTCACTCTCAAAGTTGAACACGAAGAATTAGGCTAGACAATAATCATATATCAAATAATAATTTGTCAACTTGACATTCCTTTATATAGAAAGCCCATCAGGCGGTGTTGCCGAGATTATTGTACCCATAAGCAATAGTGGTAGTGTCTAAATGAAATGAGCTTAAGGCATTTATTCATTATTACTGCACTGTAGCCATCGGAAGTGATAAGAGGACCTAATATGCATGAATGGTCCCCGCACCTACCAGCCTTGCTCTCTTGTCTCCCTGTCGCTCTTTATTGAAAAATTATTGTCAAATATTTCCTTCCCATCAGATATTAGGAAAGAGCATTGAAAGAAAATGAAGGGGACTGATATGTGGCGAAAAATAAAGAGAATGGAAGGAAGCGTGAATGGAAGTACGTCACGCCACGCTATACAACGCAATCCACATGTCATCCTCATCCTTGTCACTTCTCAAATTTTACATTCATTTTTGATAAAATTTATACTTTCCCATAAGACATCATTCAACCATCACAATTGCTACCAACGCTCAGAAGTACAAACTACGAAAAAACGAAGCAATCTATCGGAATCTCATTGGATCGACGGCCAGAGTCCATTTAGATAGAGAGAAAACATCACACTCATGTAAAGGAAGAGCAAGAGAGAGGGAATTACTGAGAAAAAGAGAGAAGGGAAAAGAAAGGAGGCAAACATACATACATAAATTTTTCATCAAAGTTTCCAGTGTACTGTATTTCAATTACCAACTCTATTTTGTATGCTTCGTAAAACGATTGCTGGTGAAAATTTAGATGGAGAGAAGAGAGACATTGATACCAGTCTATCAAACTACTGAAACATTTAACTGCATTTCTGTTAAAATTTAATTTTTAAATTAGCTAAGATTGGATGTTCTCATTCACAATTAATAAATTGAATTCCTACTAAGATCTTTTAATTTTATGACATATAGGTTTGCTCGATGGATCATTTATATTTGGCGTATATTTGACAATTTTTTGTCATCCCATCCTATTTGTAACGAAATTATTCAATTTCAAGAACATTTTAATGAATGAATTTGTATAATTATCGCGCATACACAAGTATAAGGAGATGAAAAATTGGAACATCCAAATGGATCATTTTAGAAAATTAATTTTCAATAAATAGTTTACTGGCGTCCATCTATCTATTAAATATATCAAATTAACATATTCATAATTTGGTGTATGTATTTGCTTGTCTTCTTAGTCACTCGGTTAGGATATTTGCTGTCATCCTTCTACAACTCCCCACCTTGTATTTCATCTTCTTTCATCATTTTTCATGAGTTGTCTCATATAGGGTTCAAAACAAAACTTTCTCTTAAATATTCAGATTTCAATATCCTTAAATTCCAATGAGTAATAAAAATTAAGGTTGCAGATCTGTTCAACAATATCACACTTTCAATCAATTTAATTCATAGCAATTCCAATTCACTAGGACCCCTCAAGTTACTGCAGAACTTGGAGCAAAAGAGATAATAAGATTAGAAGAGAGAAGATTTTGATCTGTTTCCTTTAAAAAGAAGGCTAAGATATATAAAAGAGTAAAAGTGTGCTGAAGAGATAGCAATGGAATTTTTTGATGGCTTATTGAAAAGGCGCAAAAAAATAATGAACGAACCAGTATCCGATGGCGCTACCATGATATGAAGGGGGTGGTGATGGGGTATCACCGGTGTCCCTGAAGCAGCAGCTGTCATCGATGTACCGAGGATGTAAGACAGATAGGCATTCTAAAATGAAAGTAATTGAGTACTGAGTAAAGCGAGTGCAATGAAACAAAGTGAAAGGATGGCATTTCCGTCATAACTTGTTATGTCAACAAGTTAAACTGTAATTGTGCTATATACTGCGATAGAACTCTGTTTGCGAGAAAAGATAGCAGAAATTATGCTTCAAGTTAAGACTATTTCCTGAATTCTATATCAAAGTTATGTTTCCACTGAAGGAAATTACTATTGCTGACCTGAATCTGTTGGACTTGAGATATCTCTTGTCCATCAACGGTGACAGCAGCAGAGGCAATAGCGTTAGCAAATGAATTTGAATCCATTAATGAACTAGCAGCATGAGGGATTGTGAAGGCTGATGGTCCAGCTGCGAGAAAATGCGGCCATGTGACAACACGTCCGAATTCTGACAGATCCGGACACCTGAATCAAAAGGATGACCACCAAAGAAAAAAGAACTATTGGGAAAAGCTTGATGATAATTGGTTCATTAAAACTTTTGGATCAGATATCATCTCTATAATATCACGATCGAAGTCATCTTTCACAGCAATATTACTTTCAACTTTTTTCCATTCGTCTATTATCTTTTATTACAAGTTTTTTCTGAAGAAAATCCAAATGTATTTTCCTAATTTAATTTACTCAACAAACCGATTGCCATTATCATCCGTTGAATGACATCGACCGGTCCCTACATTATCATCATCACTTGTCGATGAGCTACTGCAAATAAAAGTTGCTTAATGACTTGTTGTCATTTATTAAAA
>UPTC01000031.1:0-56584 GCA_900537255.1 Acanthocheilonema viteae | reverse complement strand
AAAAGTTGCTTAATGACTTGTTGTCATTTATTAAAATTCTAAATTTGGTCGAAAAAGTCATGAAAAATGGCAAAATATCAGTACTAAATAAAAACATTAATTTGACTTATCAAAATATTTTAAACCTGGCTCGACTGCTACTCGGTTCTTTTTTTTCCAGCAATTTAGTTATACTATAAGCATTATTTTTTCCTTTGTTCTTGACACTGGTAGCAGTGACGTTAGTTTTATCCTGACTACTCGTACTTCGAAATCGTTTTGTTCCACAGCATTCTTCCAATTGTTTGTTTTCTGGGCTGGAAGGTGATGTCGATTTACGTCGACGACTGTGCACTGATGCTAATATTGACGATGTGGATGAAGATGAGGATGATGATGATGATGATGAGGAGAAGGAAGAAGCCTGAAGACGTGAAATAATCAATGAAACAGATTGCGGATAATTTTTGGGTTTTTAGATTTCGATAAATTATGGTTTTACGAAAAGAGTTCAATTATGAGTGGATTCGGTGATAAAATGTTTAAGTTACCAATGTAGTGCTTGCGGCAACTGAACTTGTAGCATCTGGAAAAAATGAATTCATTGAATAACACGTAAGGAAATATTCTGAAAAAAACGGAAACTGTAGAAAGTTTGAAATCATGACTTTAGCATTCACTAAGGCAAACGATTGAAAAAGATAACAGTATCACAGATCACCAAATTATCGGAAGATAAACAAATCACTAAGTCAATTTTGCGAAACTAAAAATTCTGAAATTCTGGATGCAAAATAAGAAATGAAAGTTTGATAACCAAATAATATCTATTTAACGATAGTTTTGGACACGTAAGTTTCAAATTCTTAAAAACAGCCTCAATTTTCATTCTATTTCAATGAGAAATTTTGAAGCAGTAATTAAAATTCCAATTATTATAATAAGCAAGAAAAAAAGGAATGTCAGTTAATATGAAATAAAAAGACTTCTTTTCAATCTCTCTATTTCCAATTTTCTTTCGTGGTTCATATAGAATTGCTAATACCTTACATTGCGAATGATGTACATATCATATGAAGCCTTACCTGATTGGCACGATCAATACTTTTTCTAATGAACACCATTTTTCCAGATTTACCAGATTTTTGCAAGGAATAATTTCAGAGGAAAATGGTAGTATAGTGTTCCATGGAGTGGAATAGCTTATTAGAATTAATTAGGAGAGATACGAAGTCTCTCAAAAAATATTGCCAATGAACAAATTGATCAAAATTCTAACGCCGAAAAAACATGAAAGGTTTGCGAGATTTTTAATCATTGATAAGAGTTTATTTTACCTTAGACACGAATGAGATATATTAGGATAAAAAGAGAACTGAATAATGGGAGAAATAAAAATACGAACTGAGAATCTGAGTAACTATTCAACAACAGAGACACGAAACTTTATCTACATTTTTATTTCTGAAGCTATCAGGCAGGATGGAACCTCAAAAAGCTCAAATAAACCAAGAAAAGTATCAGTTGTCCAGACTAACCAATAACAGCCCAGCAAAATTAATGATGAACATTGGACTTTATCTTATTGAAATGCCAAGGCATACTAAATAAAATCATTCTAAAAACTTATATTTAAATCTCATAACATAAGTTTTCACTCGAGATCTGGACATCTGGTCGCTCCTCAAACGATTGAAATGGCAATATCCATGAAGACAGTTGCCGGCTACTTATCAGTACACTAACAATATCGTTGATATCAGATTAGAATAGCGGGTGATATTTATATCTGTTACAAAAATCACAGATGGTATTTGAAAGGGATAAAATCCTAAATCCATTCTTTTCTTCATTTCTAATTCTTTTATTTAAAATTTCCCCAAAACTTTGTTTGCTGACAGCAAATATGTTCCAATGAATTCCTCCATTCCGTATTATCGACGGAAGGGGCGTTGCTCGATGAAGTGCCAGCAAAAAACCGGGTATATGGTAAGTTTCTGTCCATCGGTATGTATGTGTGTGTGTGTGTGTGTGTGTGTGTGTGTGTGTGTGTGTGTGTGTGGAAGTATGAGTTTTGGGTGTGATGTTCATTTCTCGAGATGTATTATTGTTGCTGATCACATGTCTAAATGAACGAAGAAAATTTCGAAATTCGAAATAGCCCTGTCAGGCCCAGATCAGTTTCAAGAGCATATAATTCTGGCAGCAAGGATAATGGAAAATGAAGAATTGAATTTGTTGGCCTCAAAAAATGCGGCCTACCTAACATGAAAGTGGAATAAGAAATGAATGAGTAATGATGATTGGATAGTATACTGGCTCCACCTTCTTTTGGTATGGACTCTTTTTCTCACTTTTGGCCTTATTTTTTCCCGTTGCTAGCAGAGAGAGATAATCAATTTTATTGGTAAGCTTGAACCCCTTTATTCTTCCATTATCATTTTTCACCTGCAGAAAGTCACAATAAATGCAATTTGATGCTTATTGCAATATTTTATTAACAAAGCGATTAAAATTTGCCAGAAAAAGAAATCATAACACTTTTCTAAAGATCTGAAAAGAAGCCCAGTTTTAGAGTTATTGCTTAATGGAATCAAAATGACTAAGTGATATTAAAGCGGGGTGCGGGGTGCGGGAAAGAGGGAGATGAGAAAAGAGGAGATGAGAAGTGCAAGATGAATAGATCGAGTCAGATAGACAGATAATATTTTATTAGACAACAAAGAAGAAAACGATGGAAACGAAATGCTTGGTTGAAAATAGTGAAAGAAGAGCTTTATTATGGTAGTCACTGCTTCATGACAGATGAAAAGGAGAGGCGAAAGGAGGAGAAATTAAAGGGAAATGCATATTTTTCAAAATTACCGAGCTGGCGATTCATTTTTTCTTACATTCCTATGAATTATTTTGTAAGTGATTTTTTTAAATTTACTCTTTTCCTTTCAGCTAATTGTTTAATTATTTCGGACGGGAAAACGAGTATATTTTAACTGCTTCCTTTCTTTCTTCCATCACTATCTTACTTTTATCATCATCCTTCCTTTCCGGATCCCGAAATTTCTACTCTCTAATGAAACATTCTTTCGTCTGATAATATCTCCTTTCTATCCATGTTTCCTTAACTATCAAAAACTATCAAAATAAATTTATTAAAACTTAACTATCAAAATAAATTTATTAAAACTACATAACCTTTGAAATTTTACAGCAAAATGAAAGTAGCGTTTAGCGGAGACACGCATGTTAGATGACAATGTAGTATAGTGAATTGCTAGACGAATTTTGCACATTGTCGAACATACATTAGATTAAGAAGCAATGTATATTCACTTTTATTTTACTCTGTAAAAGTGATCCAATAGTACGAATCAGTTCATGATGATCAATATGTTCTATTATAAACAGAACAACCTTGATTTGAATCGTTTAGTGATTTTCGCAATAAATTATGAACTCTGTTTGAAAAGTAGCCTCATTTGGAACATATTTTCAGCAAGTAAATCATAACACTGTTGTTATTAATACTGATATATTAATAAATTCATTATGTTAATCAATAGAATAACTGAAGTAAGCGTGGAATTATCTCGATGAAAATTTGAATAAAAATGATCAGTGCCATTCTTATTCGGTAATGTTTTCACTTTTCATTGCTGATTGCATAATTTAAAAAAATAAAACAACAAAAAGAAAATTTCCCATCAGAGTAAGTCATCCTTTACCGGAAAGAGGGAAAGAGAGAGAAAAATTCAACAAACCATCATCGAACAAAGCAAAACATTACCGAATAAGCAGCTCAGATTAGTTTGTCCAACAAAAGAAATTTCGAAAAAGGATAATCATATTTCGAGCAGCATGTTTAATAGATTATTGTCTGTGTATATGTGTGTATGTGTGTATATGTGTGTGTATGTGTGTATGTGTGTGTATGTGTATGTATGTGTGTGTATGTGTGTATGTGTGTGTATGTGTGTGTGGTTGTGCCTGCTTGTCCGTCTGTATGTATTGATGAAATGATGGGACAAAATAAACTATGAACAAATCAACTGGACGACAAATATAATAGTTGTTGACAGTATGAACGGCGGCAAATCATCATATTAAAAATTTTCATTTGTGTCAAAAATTTTATGATTGAAAAAATTTGATTACCTTCTCGTCTCTTCGCTCTTCTCACTTATTTCACGGAACTGGTCAAATCGCCACATGTAATAACAACGATAGCAATTAAAAGCACTAATAGGATGATTCTCTTACCCCAAAATCAGTTTATTTTTTCCAATGGTTTTTGATATCATTACGGTTGCTTTTACTATTATTATTATATTTCTATACAATACTGTATTATTGCTGAAAAGTATTTCCAATTTAAAAGTTGATTAAATGTCTTTATGGCTAACTTTTATCTGGTATTGAAAGTGAATTTTGATGATGATGGTAGTGCTCAGATGGGACAGTGTCAATTCTCGATTCCAACGTAAGTTTATGATAAAATAGATGTATTTTAAATGTCACACACACTTCATTTCATAAGAAATTGCTCTGTCAAAACTTACTTTGTAAATTATTAGGTAGTGCTATAAGATGAACAGTGAAGCTGCAAGCCAGAACAGTTTTATAAAGTGGAAAATAAAAAAGAGCAATAGCACTTGAAGCATATCTCTGATTGCTGATCAGGTACATTCGTCCTACTACGAATATTACTGTTTGTCATTACTTCTATTACTATTTATCATTACTTCCTACATTATTATTATCAGAGATGGATTTGACAAAAAGCATGGGGATGACGAATGAAAATCGCGAAAATCGTTTTAGAAACGTACATTTGGTAAATGTCACCATCACGAATAGCACACTCTCACAACTTGATGGGAATCGATTCTCAATGCAAATAATCGAAATATAATAAGATAGAATCGAGTCTTTTCTACTTTCCAACAGGAGAAAGGGCACTGTTTACATATCATAATCTCAGTTTATCATATCAATTCTTCTTGCTTCAATACGACATAACCTTCATAGAAATGCTTCATTTTAATCGCATTTATTTGTCAACCCAACGCAAATATACTACGAAATTCAGCAAAGTTGGATTTAGGGAAAAAATTTTGCTGAGACACAGGTAATGGATTTAGACATCTGATGCAAGTGGCAGAATATAACAAAGCTTCAATGAAACGGAGAAAGCCATCTTCACCTTGCTCAATAAGGATCAAGCAATTTAAACCAACGACTATCCTTTCAAAATATCGATAACTGACCTTTGCATTCAAATCGAAAGGCACAATATATTGATTGTAAGTCCGAACAACCTAATAATCGGAAATTGGAAAGTGAATAAGTAAAAAATAAAGTTATTACGATTTCAGATGTTATTATAGCCTGATACACTTCTTCATACGGTGCACGTTGCTCGTACTTTATGCATAAACAGTGCGTTTTCGAAAGACAAGTTTTGGACACAACGAATATTCCAAAATCAAAGAAGGAAATGATGAGATGAACGGTGCTGTCGATCAGACGAAGTGAATTGAAAACAAAGCCGATTCCCTAAAAAATCAAAGAATAATATCTGCACTTTATCCAAATATATCCGAAAGTCAGCATCTGGAAAAATATTGATTGAATGTATCTTAAAATATGACATCTGAATTGAGCCAGGTTAATGGGCAGAGAAGATGATAATCATCATATCTCTTGTTGTCATTGATGATAATGGTGATGATGTTAAGTTAGCGATGTCTTCCTGAGGATGAGAATATGTTTAACCTATCCGACAAAGGTGGAGCTTTCTTTTTTTTGTGGGACCAATGAAATGCAAGGCTTTTGGACACCACTCCCCTCCCGGTGCGTCAAGAAAATTTTATTCTTTCAGCACCTTTCGGGAGTTTTTTCTCTCTTTCATGGACAGCGATTGAAATTTCGAAAATCTCTGAAATTGCCGCTAAACTGAAGCATGCTAAGAGCAATTTTATGAAGTAAAAATTGAATAATAAATTTTCAATAAGGTTGGATTAATAGATTTGAAATTTTCTCTCGAAAACATAAAGAATTCATCAATTCCTTAATGAAAGAAGTAAAAATTGATAATTGAGAAGAGAAATATTCTGAGAGATTTATAACCCACTGGTGCGGGTAGAGGAATAGGAAGGAAGCTCTCAGGTACAGCCCGCATCAAATAGCTCTCTCCATAATTCTCGATCTATCCTTCATAAGGCTCATAGCCTCTTTCAGAAATATATAAATTCCTCTCTCAATAACGGCAAGATAGTTTAATTTAGTTATTTTGTGAGCAGTAAATTAAAAGTGATGATAAATTCACCCTGATATCCAGGAATCTGTATTCAATCATTCCAGCGGAATTCTGGCCTCAGAAGGAAAACTGAACACAAACAGACATAATTATTGGTTTAAAAGGGTTAAAAATATCAGATATATTGCAAATCGGAAAGATAGGAAGTGGAAACAAGGAAAGAATGGAAGAAATTATGCATCAAATGACTATTTGGTTTTCATCCCTCTTTTAGTAAAATATTTCGTCTCAATTAAACTTAGAGTTACAACAAAGTCAAACAATAATAAATGTGAATGAAAAGAAAGAAAAGATTTTTATTCATAGCACGAAAAAGAAACACTTTCTCTTTTAACCAAAGGTCAATCAATAGTGCTATTTTTCAGTAATATGTTGATAGACTGAAAAGTTTGACGAAGTAATATCAAAGAATTACTGAATATCACTTTGTCAATTCAAATCGGATTAAAATCGTACATGTAAAGTGCAGATAAAATAATCATTATAAATTCATCTTTACTCAAATTACAATTATCAATATCTTCTTTGATCCTTACATATTCACTTAAATTTTTCGTAGTTGATGGTACTGCATAAATCTAAATGATCAATGCAAAACAGTAAGGGCATCGATATCACTGAAGGCATGAAATGTATCTAAACAATCAACATTGATTATTTAAAACTTTTGGCTAATAGCTTAACTCTGTTCAAAACAAGCTGATAATATGCTTGAAATACAAATCCAGCCATCTTTCTAGTTATCATCCTCGAATCTAATCAGATCATTTTTTATGAAAAAATTCAAGATGCTGGTAGATGAAAGAAATCATTAGAAATTCCCGAAATGAAAAAATGTGAATCTATAAGCCAAGAAAAATCAACATAATTTCTTAGAGATGGAAAATATCAGGTAATAATGCTATAAATAATGATATAAATTGATGATTTGATTTGTAACATCATTGAAAACTCATTTATCTCATTTTAAACTACTATCTACAATGAATCAGTCAAATGAATTCAAGACTTATATATAATTTAAGTTTATTTCATGCCATAATATTCATTGTATTAAAGAAATAAAATTAAAATATAAGAAATAATTACAAAATAAATAGAAAAGAGCTGTAGATAAGAACAATTGGAGTGGTACTATCTACTGATAATTACGACAACTGCTTGTTGATTTATCGGAAAACTTTAAAAGCTGCTATGCTTTATCTGTCAAAGGTAAAGCCAAAAGCTAATGACTTTTCTCATCGGCATTTTATAGCGTATAACGATAATTAGCTATGCTAAGTAAGCTACTCAGTTGCAGCAATATTTGGAATCATTCCCAAAAAAATTAGCCTAGTTCTGGCAAAGAAGACCCAGTGCACAGTCGGTGTTGGAGGATCACAACCAGCTGTTACTATCGCAATCAAATATTATCGAATGTTTGTCGATGCTGTTCTGCCGAAATTGTGATTTCATTAACGGATCTTAGGGAGTAGAGGAAATGGAAGGACAAAAGATAAAAGGAAGAACATCAGGCTTTTTAAATAAGCTAATTAATTGTATTTGATGAGGCTATTTGTTGTTGCTAGCAGTAATGGAGTAAGACGAAGGAAAAGGAGGAGGCGGTTTAACGAATGAAAATTGCTTGAAGCTGTTAACTGCTATCAACAATAGAGTAATCAAGAAATCATCCTGTCGACTATCCATGGACCCATTTGGTACCAATAAGCTCTCCATGATGAAAAGGAAAAATGAATAAGTTCATAAATGTAAGTCTGTGAGTACTCCCTTGATGGTAATTGGATGAAAAACTCCATTATGAGCTATTTCTATTTTCCTAATTTCATGCTTATATTGGTTTAAATGGAACGAAGAGAAGCAAAATACTTGCTCATTAGAGATGAATAATGATTAATCATCGCCTTAACTGATAAGTAATCCTATTTAATCAAGCTAAGGTATAGGGGAAAAGTTAATGTTTTCCAAATAATGGGATCTCAGACAATTATAATTATCATTCCAGTTCTATTAGTTGCAACAATTAATTTTTACCAGTTTTACTCGTCAAATTTGAGATGCAATAACCCTAATTAACCAAAGGAATTTCACAAAAAGGTCAGATGCAAAAGCTCTAAAATTAACACGTCCCTATTCCCCAATTAGTTACCACAATACTGTAAATGTATGGTAGGACATTTGCCAAAACCTAATTGATTATTGTTATGCAAAAATGGATGGACGTGTGAATTAGTAATATATAACGGCATGTACACAATAGATTCTTCAAAGAACAGGTGAGGTTCAGAGGGCACAGAATGGGTGAGGGTAATGCTACTAATCCTATTCAACTATTTCGAATAAAAATAATAGCATAATGATGCAAAAGCCTTACCGCACCTTCATTCTACCATTTCCATTCATCAATGAACAATTGAAATGAAATGAAGAAAAAATAAAAAACAGGATCCTTTGGTGTGATAGTATTTGTGGATAATCTCCCTCCTGTCCCTTTTTCCTCGGTCGTATAACGTCAAGAAAAGATGCGATTAGCTGCGATACAAGACGGATTATTTCCGACAGAAATAACAATTGCGTCAAAAGTACGGTATGTAAATCTACTCACTTATCGCGGAACGTTACGATTTTCTTAAGAGGCGCCTTATTATTTCTCTATTTTTTATCTCATACTTCACATCGGAAATTATCTCAAAAAGATTGTTGAACTGTCAAGTACTTTTTTCTTGCTTGTTATTGCCGTATGTCCTTGTTTGTCTGCTTAACATAGCATATTTTTGATTTCTGACAATCATCAAATTAAAACTAATTAGATTTATCGTGATTTAATTGATGAATTTCAAAGATACTCTTTGAAAATACCATACAGAACTGAAATCGTTGGTTTTGAAAAATGAAATCGGAATATAAGAGATAGTCTTTTTATAAGATGGATAAGGAAATATCATTGGCAAATTAATACTTTTCAGCGGATCAGAAAAGATGAAAATGTAGCAAATAAAGATGGATCGAACCAAACAGCTCATATTTAGCAGTAAGTGCAAATTGGGATGGGATTTATATCGGGGCATTGGTATTCTAAAAGTCATGCTGTTCTTTTTGTACTAATTCAATCAACACTTTGTATCCAACTGTGAAAATGTTGATGATACATGAAGGAGAGATAAATGGATGGATGAAATCTTACAGCAATTAGGAAATGAGGAGGAAAGGTAAAATGGTAAGGAAAGGAGAGGGGGTGTTTCTAATATATTATATTATGCCGTTAATTGTTTTTGATTCTTTTTTGGCATGCCATCATTTTGCAACGGTTATCCTTCCTTTTAGCCTTCATTTATTCATTCATTAAGCTGCCACATTTCGGCACATTTAAGATGGAGCGGTTTTCGTCAGAAACAATTCTGACACGATGCTCGTTAACAAATATTAGTTTCTTCTTTATGCCTTTCTCCTCTATTATGTCATTCTTTTTATTGCTCCAAAAAAACATTTTCGGGTCCTTCTGATGCAATCCAATGCTTTCGTTATTTGCTATCAATTAGTGATTTAAAAAAAATAACTCTCACATCTTCCCTTCTTCTTGCCTTTTTTAGATAATGAATATATTGAAGGACTATCAGTGTGATAACAAACAATGCCATTGGTTGGCCAAATTTACTACACGGGATTAATTCGTGCAGTAATCTTAGTTATGAAAAGAGAAATCGAAACATAAACCAGAATATTAATAATACTGATTAAAGAAAACGTATATAATAAAAGTTTTTAACAGGGATAGAGAATATCGATTCAATAAAATCAATGTACATGCTTCAACTAATTGAAAATACAATTTAAATCAAGCTAATTAAAAAACAATGCATCAATAATGAACTTATCCGGAATGGAATTCTGAGAGGTGGGCAATGATTCATTTGCTAAAATATGTTTAACTAAACTGCCTATTACTTGAATTATTGTAGTCGAAATATTTGTAGTTACAAAAAACAAAGTAAAATGAAGAAATATTATTATTTGCGCATTATAGCAATAAATCTTCTCTTAAGAATAATAGCGGCTATTAGTTTTATTGTCCTATCACTGTTATCATTATAGCAATTGTCATTTACAAGTCTTATTCTAACAAAATAACAACTGTTGTTAAAATTAATGTCATTATTGTTATTAATTGAGTATTATTTTCCACTGGCATAAAATTAGTGTACTGTGGTAAAAAAGCGTACATTCAATTAAAAGACGGAAACGAGTTTGGTTGTATTTAATGGTAATGCAGAAAATCCCAACTTCGACAACAAAAATGGCACGATGGCACGCGTTTTGTGGCGTCCTCGTTGTACTTCCAAGGTGACAAGTACCGTATCAAACTGATGACCGGAATAAAAACTCATCCTGCACTTGATATTATGCCTAGTTTGAATTGCTCACAAAATCTTATCTTAGTAAATTAATCTGTAGGTTTTGTACAAGTTTCACAATTCGAAATTTCAAGGCTCAACTACTAATTTCTCCGGTTGTTGTTGAGCTCGAAATGGGTTTGAAACAGTCTAAAACCAAAATATCATTATCTTTTTGCAATTTTTATTTATGATTTCGTGCCCTAGGATAATCAAAATTGTTTGATTTTATGAAGTAAGATAATCAATAAGCATATGTGGAAAAATTGGCATCGTCATTATCGGCTCAATGAAATTAATATTATCGGAAGGCGATAGAAATATGGCGCAATTAAAGTAGCGGTGAAAGGAAAGAAGAAGTCAGGAAAGCATCCGAAGTGTAAACTCACACCTTTACAACATAACAACAGATATCTAATCTCTGAATCTGTTGACCGCTGGAAGACATGTAATCAATTAAACCGACAAATGTTAATTAGCCGACTGCTATTATCGGCTGCTTCTAATCTCTTTATATAATCTTAACAATTGCTTTCTTAAACATACCGTAATATATACAAAAATGGTGAAAGTAAGTTTCTGTTAGAGTGTGTAAGGAAAATAAATTTGTGATAATAATTGAAGGGATTGAACCAACAAATTATAAATTGATGCAGTAAGGCTGCATAATTTAGCCACCTATATGACAAAAAATAAATTTTTTAATGACACGGATGACATTCGTCGATAAACGATCATTTTTATTATAATACATATCAGAACCGAAGAAAACCAACCGATATCCATATGTGAATAATAATAATTTAAGCAAAACGGAGAGGCAGTTTCCGGTGGACATAACTTTGAGCAATAAAATGTCGCCTCATTTTTTCTATTATAAAAAATGGCAAAAAAATGAAAAGTTGACAGTCGAAAAAAATGACATCAAGTATTTGTCCGGTTGAAAGGACCGGCGAGGGAAAGTTTATCCTGAAAAAAGTGCGGTATTGTATTTGAATGATTTGTTGTGCGGGCACCCGAGCGTGTAATGAGTATTCCTGCCCTCTTCACCATTACTATTATTGCCATTCCAAGTGTTATTCTTACTTTTTCCCGAAGAATCTTTCTGATTATAAAATTTGAATAGCAAACAGTTCGATGCAATAACAACAATAGAAGAATGAAATCCGTACAGTCTTTCATCGTTATGATATCGTAGGAATGAAGGGCTGATCAGTTTTATCAAACTAAAAGTACTGAAAATATGTATGATGATCGTTTTACAGATGTTAATAAACTTTAAAAAAACAAAAGCATAACTCTGTAGAATCATCCTTCTTCACATTTCTTTCAATTAATTAATTCAATATATTTATATTCATAATTATCGTTTTAGAAAATATGGCGCTTAATGGGCAGTGGAACTATGGCTGGCAGCACTCTTTCGAAGCAAAAAAGTGTTGATTGATTTGAAAGGAAGGGGAAGAGAGAGAGACAGTTGGAAAATACCTTTTCGGTATGAATTTTTGTAGAGAAGAAAAACGAACGAATGGAACCCCCACGGATGGGAATTTTAAGGGAAATGTACTCAGAATCAGCTCTGACCTTGCTTAATTATTTTACTTCATCTAACCAATTACTCTGATCTTCCTGACTGGATCATTCATAACTTTTAATTCACACTGATGAAAGTATGAAAGAAATGTGTCCAAAATTTCCGCTTACAATTTTTAAAAAAGTGCGAAATTTCAATTTTTATTTCTTTCATACTGAGATGGTAAGCCACTAATCAATTAATAAGCTGATAAGATTCAGTGGATATTTTGTTAAATAGGTTAGAAGTGTGTCAGGCATATGTTGCAAAAGTTTTTGACAAGTCTGAAAGAGTTTTTTGTTACAGTTGGAGGAAAACGTTTGACTATTTTTATTAATTACTAAACTAATACAAATGAGTTTGAGAAAAGACATGACAATCGACATGATGACCTCAACATTCTTTCTGATGCTTGTAGTGCAACTTTTCCGCAAACGCATAACCCAAACTACCGGACAATGCTTGCTGATTTCAATTCATAATTTATATAATTAATTACAATTAAATTTTAATCTACTTATCAAAACGAATGTTTTTTTAAAGACAAAAATTAAGACAAAAAAGGAGGAAAGTATCTTTTGATAATTTGATACAAAGCGCAAACAATTAATTTATAGCTTTTGTTTGATTTTGTTTAGACCAAAGTAAGAAATGCCAAATTATAATATCATTAATGAAAGGATGGTAAAGGTTATTGTTTATTAGGGAACGGAATTTTTTGGTTTTCAAACAAAAAGCAAAAAATAAAATCAAAAAAGGTGAAGCAGCCCGTTACGAATAATTGATAAAAAAGAGGAATCTGAACAAGGAAGCAGTGAAGAGTTGAGAGGAGACAAGCGGAGATGGCACGAATGATAACGCCTATCCGATTCTTTTAAGAAGTCCTTTTCGATGTACGCCAGCGGAACTTCTTCTTCCAGATAATTTCATGCAACTAAATAAGTAGAATGCAGGAAGATAATGCACCGTGTGATGAGAAAAATTGCATTTCCAAATTAGTTAATAACACAACTAATTTAAATCATAATTCACACGTTCTTCATGATATCTGCCCATAGAATCATTACTTCGATTCTGCGCAATAAGCAATAAAAGTGCTTTCTCGGAAGAGATTCATACAGTAATATTCTGGTTGAAAGAACCTTTAAGTATCAGAAACGGTTATTTTTCATCCAATCAACATGTAATCTCCTTCTGCGTAAAACTTCCAAGAATGCTCCATCAGATTGTAACATTTACGTTATTTATAATTAAATGGTATAGGCAGAACTTTATTATACAAAAACGATGTGCATATGCTGTCATCAAAAGTCGAATTTACATTTTGCATCACGAAAGACAGAATTTGACTAATTGAGATTTACTGCAGAATTTAGTACTTTTATAAGAATACCTGATGAGAAAATGGATTGCTTAAACCTTTTTCAAAGCATAAGAACATGGACAGATTATTTTTAATTAGTTGAAAAGGTAAAAAATGGTAGTATCAAATTTAAAAAGAGTGCATAGAAAGTAGGACGATATGACTAATAAAACTGTCTGAAATTTAATTTTCTTTCTAGCACCCAACTGATCACATCAATCAATCAACAACAGTACAACATGGCACAGGATTACGCCTCACCTCACTGAGGTTGATTCATTTTAACATTTTCCCATTCAACAAAGGCAATTCCACAATTTGTTATCTACAAATTCAACCACCAATGAATTTCACTTGCTTAAACTGTTCCAAAAAAAACTTGCTTAAAATATAATTGCTTCAAAAAGTTCCTATCGGAGAAGAATTTAATTCGATTCGAAGGCTTTCGAAATTACTATAAACGACAGTGCTTAATTAATCTTTCAACTATTAGAAATTTGATTAAATCATATGCTTCACTTCAAATATTTTGTCAGGATATTAAAATCATTCAATTATTTGATGCTGAATTCAACTGTCGCACTAATTTGTTCAAACTTTCAATAATTTTCTCCACTGACATTTCTTCAATAAACGTACACTCCTTCTTAATGATTTATGAAGCCCATACTTCGATGTAACTGAATTCAATTTTTTGGAAATCTCCAGAAATTTTTTCCGATTTCAGAAGCTTAACAATTTGATGTGATTACTAGCGACTATCACTTTTAGAGGATCAAAACTCAATGAATTAACTCTACAGTTCGCAAGAAACGATATACAGATTTATCCAAAGCAAACACATCTATTTCTTTCAAAGGCTAGAAGAATGTTCTTTTCAATTCATTTATAATTTGAAATAAGCTGCTTCAGAAAGTGAAAGAGGAATTGAATTGTCTATTTAGTTATTACTGTATGCAAAAAAGCAGGAAAATATCCAGCATTTCTAGACTTTCTGATACCGTAATAAGGAACGGGGTCGGGAACAGGAATGGGAACGGAAACGGAATAGTGTAAGAGAAGAGAAATGAACCTATCCCGAACAGAATCAATCCATCCAGACGAACTGCGATACAGCCCATTGATTCGATGTGCAGGTGCAAACATTACATTTGCATATTTTTGGTGGCAAATAATGATTTGAAGATGTCAGAAATGATATTGTCTGTTGGATGGAATGAGTGCTGTGATATGATGATCTATAACACTAACTATAGGATGTAATGGGCCTTGGAGGCACACGTGTTCCATTCACCGAATAGCGGAAATTCAGCTCATCCTGCCACAGTTCGGGTGTTGTCGTTGTTATTAGTTGATGGAATTAAAATGAATAATTAGAAATGGATGAAGCATTCCATCCCTTTTTTTAGCTTTTCTCCTCAAAGGATACAGCACAATTCTAAAACAAATAAAACTTCCATTGAACAAATGAGGGATCAAAAATACTGCGGCTTATCCTAAATGCTGTCGAATCTTATTTCTGAAAATGTTTAACAGATAATACTAACATCTGAGAAGTGTAATGACTTTTTGAAAAGTGAATTTTTTCATAGCCAATGAAGTTGGCTGTTTTGGTGACTATGATAAAGTACAATCAAAATTGAGATGGGAAATGGTTATCGAATGTAAAATGATTTCTGACACCCGAGATCTATTGGGAAGGAAGGAAACCTTTAATCAATCCTCTTCAAATAATTGCAAATTTTATTTTGAATGCTGTAAAATACCACCATTCTATGATTTCATGATAGTCCATGGTCGCGCGTTTGTTTATTCTTTTTAATCATAAATATTGGATGGTAAAATTCAAATGTTTTATGATAGGAGAGAAAGTTGCTCAAATATTAATTGACAGTCCTGCTGATGCAACAAATCATTAAGTTCAATAAAAGAAAGTAAGAATAGTATTTTGTTTTCACAAGTTGAGTTTGAATATTTATTGGTTGTATAAATATTAAATATTTATTGAAGGGAAAATGATGAGGTGCTTGGAAGATAAATAACATTGAAAAGAATAGTTAGGGCCATAGGGATTAATGGTAACATATTTGCTGATGGATGATCCTTTCAACAATAACAAGAGCAACAATAATAATGATAGGAATTCTTATGAGATACAATTTATGAGGGAAATGACGGAGTGGAGTGATTCCATAAATTCTCTTCTTCTCATTACATTATATTGGCTATAGCAAGAAAGAAGAGTGAAGGGAAGACAAGAGATGGGCGATCTCTGGCCAGATGTGCCGTGCCGTTGCCGCCGTTGCCATTGCCGCTTCTGCCGCCCTTGATTATTTACTTGCTGATGAGAAAAATGCAATTTTTATGATAGTTTGGAAGGATTCTGGAAAAAAAGGAAATATGCGGGCGGCTGCAGCGGAAAAATAATGACCTATTAGCACCCCGTTACCCTCATTTCCCTCTCTCTCACATGGTATGCTGTTTCTCTTATTAACGATAATGATCTCTCCGCTATTCATCATCCACTCCTTATTTCACTATCGTTATTCCCGAATGTACCTGATCCAAGTGAATTTTATTGAAAACTTCTCAGTTGTATATAGTGATACACTCTTTCTGACTTTTCGTGCCATAAATAGAATACAATTAATAAATATGTGAGATAAAAGTAACATCGAGAAAGAAGGTGGCCAGATTCATTGTCTGTCTTCTGTAAATATGATGGCCGTCGGGGAGATAAATCCCGTTTAGAGGAGGTGTTATTGGATTAAATGCTGTGAAAGTGATATTTCCGGGAATGTTACTGTAATCTTTGTGCAAGATTGGAATGTATCGTAATGCGATGATAGAGGGAAATGGAATGGTTGGTGAGTGTACTGATAACTATCACAAAACAATGCAACAATGAAATGGATAGGATTGTAGCAATTAATGCTGAAAAGAGAAAAGCATCTCTTCAGGTAAACTGCACTGAGAACAATAGGAATACTTCTTAACTGTGTCCTTTCAATCCAATACGGACGCCATAAAGTCTAGCTAGCATTGATTGCATGCTATTAGAATGATGTATGGTAATGAGAATGATGGATCCGGCGAACATGCCGACTTCTCGATACTAACGGGCTGAAAAAAACGGAGAAGAGAAGGAAAGGTTGAGAGCTGGTTCTATCAATAATAGCTGCGAGATGTTACATCTCGACTAGAATGGAAAATGCCGATGAGATGATTTATCGAAACATCAATAGGTGTCATTTCATTTAGGCCATCGATAATAACATTGATAATATTAATAAAGGAAAGTATGATGGTGAAGAGAACGGGATAAAGGAAGTGGTCAGGATGATGGAGTCAAGAAGAGGGATCCGATCAAAGTCTCCTCTACCAGCCACGTACATCAGCGTGCTTCCAATAATAAACTATTTGTGTGCACAACATTCTCCAAATGATAAAACATGCACATCTGATGTTTTGACACCTCTCTTACCTTCTCATTATGACTCGTAAACTCTTTAAATAAAAATTTGAAAAAATCTTGAAAAGTTTGATTTATTTTTCCACCTTACACACTAATATGAAAGTATTTTTATTAAAAGAAATTCGGAACAAAGTGAAAGAAAGTGGAATTTCTTTCCCCATTACTACCAAACATACTAATCTACTACTGCATACATAAAAAATGATGTAATGAAATAACTGTATACAGCTAATTTAATCAATCTTAGAAAAGGATAGCATAATGAATCTATCTTCAATGTGCATATACAAACTACCTTTTATATGCAAATCATTTTGATACTAAATTATCTTTTGTGTTGATAAAGTTGGGCTTGCTAGAATATTCAATGGAATCATTATTGATATCCAGTATTTTAGTAATCACTCGATTCCAACAATATAAATGAGCAAAAAAGTTTTGGGATAAGAAAGAACGAAAGTCAAAGGTACAAACTTAACAAAATCAATATTTGCAGCTTACATTCTTGAACTTTCTTTATGCATACATATTAGCACTTGTACTTAGTGTTCGACGATTTTGTCAAAACTTATTCTGAAGCTCAACAGACAAATGATGGCCAAAATTTCATTTATTGCTTATTTTGACAATTGCCAGAATATGGGTAACATTTAAGATATTCATACTCGGTATTTGCAGGGGGCAAAATTCGAATTAGCCGAGATACATGCTGTTCAGCTGGCAACTGACATTGGCGATTTTGTTTTGGTTTCATCAACCTATAAAAAGTTTTTATTTCAGTTATTATTTTGCTACTTGTCGCATTTGAAGAAGAATGGAAGTACAATATATTAAGCTAGTAAATAGGAGGTGCAACTGGAACCGCTAAAATTTGAAGTTTTTGAGCCTGACGAATCAACTTTGCGATATCATTTTGCTCAGGTGAAGTTGTTGATGCGATTAATTTGCGCACCATTCGTAAACCATTCAAATTCACAATAACTTTGTTTAGCTCATCAATTACCTGAAGAAAAGAATTTGAACACATATAAAGAAATGAAGAGTCCAAATACCGATGCAGATTTTTTCCAACCAGATCTAAGGACATGAATTTTTAACGATTTATGTTTACATGTATAAAATGTATACTGATGAATCTCATACCTAATCAATAATCTGTTAACACGTCACGTAGATATAGCTGAGTAACCTAAAAGAATAAAATTTGAAATAAGAATTAACCGACAAGGGAAAGTGTTTTCAAATCCTCCACTGGATATCGTTCCTTCACGGGAGCTATCAATTGACCACATTGTAAACGGACAAGCTTAGTAAACGCCGACATGTCAACATCGAATACCCGACACTGAAAGCGTATGCTGAAGGACTGATTGAAGCATCAAAATATTTTAGATATAAAGAATTAATTTAGATGCAGCAACCTTACGAAAAATTAATTTTAAACTTTCTAACTCGGGCTTTGTTGCATCTCGAACCGTACTCCCCCGAAATATGTAACATAGAAGAATATCCATTACAACCTTTATAATTATCAGAAAAGCTTTCAAAGAAATATTTCCTTTCTTGCACTCATATTTTCATATTCTCTCTTCATTCCTCGTAAACTTTCTAGTCTTCAAGTTCATTGCTCATTTACTTGAAATTAAGAATTAATAACAATGTTAGAGGAGTAGAAATTGTCTTGTAACCAAAGCCTAAAAATCCTAAAAAAATCCGTTATTTATGAGCTTATGGAAATTATACAGATATCAATCCGCTGGGTTCATTTGGTCAATAAGTGAGGGCTTCACGTTGATTTGCTTGCAAGTCCTTAAAATTTTAGGAAAATAATTCTACCTAATACTTACAGGGATATGTAATTGTATATCAATTACAAGGAACCTTTTTCAGTAAGCTTTTATGCTCCTTAAAATTATCATGCATGCCATTTATCAGTCGTATTCTCCGTGAAAAATCATCCGCCACATCATTTATCGATTTTTGTTGCTTTTGCAATTGAACTGATAGCTGATAAAGACCTGAAAATATCAGTTCTTCTAGATAAACTTGTTTTATGTTTCGATACCACCAAGAAAATTATAATAGATTGCCAGCAGATTTTCATCGCATCCCCAAGCTATCACTTTCATGTACAATCTCGTGCTAATCTGATCGCAATTCAATACATCCTAAAACGTAACGAAATAACCGCAATTTCAGGAATTTCAAAAAAATTGAAATCACCACAACTTTCAAGAGCATTAGCCTTGGTAACAAAAGACTTTTTGAAATTCGCTGCACAGCAACCGATTTCATTATCGACTTCATTAGTAATCTGATCGAGCTGAAGAATTAAACGAAATTTTTTTCTGAATTTTCTATTAGTGTTTATTCATGTTTATTACTGTATAAAAATGATTCTCATTTTTTAATACCAATTATTATAGCCAGTAGTTGTATAATCAGAAAATGGAGTTGATGACTTTCATAATACATAAAAGAGAGAAATTTTTGACTCCAGATCATTGATTTGTATCAAATAATTTAAATCACAAATTGTCAAAACTTCAAAAAAATGAATTTAATTTAGTTTTATTTTTGTTGTAGAAGAAGCAACAAATGTCTCTACAAGGTCATAAGTTACTCGTTTTTAATGAAAGCCAAAGTGAGCAGGCACAATGAAGATATCATTGTGGATATAAAACTCAGAATTATGAGGAATGAATTCCCATGACTATCGAATTAAGGCAACAAGATGAACTTTTGGCCAGTCAAGAATTAGTTACCGTCTCTATGGTGGAATCAATTCGATACGCTGCAGCATCGAGCTCTCTCATATAAGCAACAGCTTGTCGCACATGACGCGGTCTTGTCGAGTCCATAAGTTTCATATAATGTGATGCTAATGTTATCACTTTCCATAATTCCAACTGTTTTGACTGTTTCCGAAATTTATCCTAAAATAAATTCCCACTCTAATGAGACGTTAATCTCATCTTTCTACAAAAATGGTTCTTTTTCTCAGCTGCTTTTCAAATTTCATCACTAACCAGATGCATTTTTTTGAATTCGATTCTGATTATGCTCGAGTCACAATCTCGAACATCGCTGAAAATTTTGTGGCACCACTTACAAATACAAGAGAAACTTTAATATTAAAAAAAGGGTTTGATCATAAATTGAATCCATAGAATAATTACCCGAATTTAGGAAACTATCGCATTAAAATGATCAGATTGACGGTTTTTCCTTTTGAGCTATCGTGTTTAAATTTTAAAAGCGATGACACAGCGGAGAAAAAATAAAGTTAAGCTTTTATTAATGTAAACAGTGAAATAGAGCAAAATTATTTCCTTATTCTTCTATTTTCAAGGTTTATGACAATATGATGATCTGATGAGGTAATTAAAACACTTTACATCCAAACTGGAAGTTAATTTCTTAATTGAAACTCCAACACAACAAATAAAATAGCAAGAAGTGAAAATCAGAAACGGTAAAATCACTGAAAAAAATAACACCGCTTTTCACGGAGTGGCATGGCATCATTTACCATCACAGCAACAACCAGTACGCTGTCTTTGAAATTTCCTTAAATGACTACTCTTTGTGACATGCATACATTTTATAGCGTATTATCAATTTTCATAATTTACATAACGATCCAGTTAAGTAATTCGTTTCTTTCTCAAATCTTCCTGTTAACGGAAACAGTAAAAGAGCCATCTGTGGCATTTCATATAAAAATAACGGGCATTTTCCAGTTGTTTGTCTTTTTTTACTTTGAAAGTTACTGAATTGGGCAATGCATACATCCGTAATTTCAAAAAAAGACAAATTAAAAATTCTTCCAAAAACAATGCTGAATAAACGAAAAATTGAATTCTCACGCAGTTTGAAAAAAAGCCATTCCTTTCAGCAAGTGGAACCGTTCCCGCTTCAAAATCATTCCTATAATTCGCCATCTCAAAAGCGCTGTATGGGTCTAATTCCGCACCATTCGCTTGTGTAGTCATTTTGTCAAAAGAACACTATCTCCGGCAATACTTATAATTGACACGGCTAACATAAAATGAATATGCATCTGATGTATAGCATGCATCGAGGACGTGCAATCCATTGATAGTGATACTCGTCTTTTAGACAAATGCATAGCAAATAGCTTCAAGAGATGGCTATACAACTTAAAGATGAACGTAATGAGGTCATCACATTAATTCTTTACAATACGAGACCATTAAAAAAACGAAATATATATGTCATTAAAAAAAGAATCGAGATCTTAGAAGTGAGTACTCTTTCTCCGCCAGTTGTGAAATGCTGGAAGGATGCGAGAATTTCACGAAGAGGAATCAGATCATGATTGGGAGTGTAAATAGAATGCTGGGGAAATTTCTGAAACTATTACAAGCGAACAGACAGGTATTTAATGAACTTTGTTTTTGTAGAGCAGAGTGAGCGTAACGATAATCATCTATCAGGCGCAGCCATTGTCGATCCCTTCATCCTGTGTTCATTTCAATTTGAAAGGCTGCAATTTTCAGAATTGTAATGGCTGGTGAAGACCGCGCAGGAACTGACTTTAGCACACTCCTATTTTGCCCAAGTACAGTTTCATCGTTACCCATCATAACTAAGATAAATAGTGAATTTGAAAACCACATATATTATTATATGTAGATAATGGATTCAAAATGTCTCCCTAGAGTAAAATTTTTTTCCCATATTTGACCACTTCTTGGTGGCAAATCAAACGGTTTAATGCTGGGTCTCATCTTTGTAATGAAACATTTTATACTGACTCTGTGACAGGAAAACAAAAATGAAACCATGAGTTAACAGACAGAGAAAGGCAGTGGATAATTTGAAATCTTAATTTTAAGATGTCATTTGTAAGTGGTAACAAAAATTATTAAGTCAGGCTTATTATTACAAAAATTACCAAACATAATACATTACAAAGTGAAAACAACCATGATGTCAGTGTGAAATAAACCTGGGGAAAAATGAATGAGTACTGTTCAGAAACAATGAGATAATACAGAATATCTGAGCGTTACACAAAAAAAAAAACACAGCTAATCGGATAGAACCCTGCACAATAAACCAATAAACCTGAAATTGCAATATACAATATCAAAATTTCTTATAAGACTCAACGCATAAAGTTCTTTTTTTTTAAAAAAAACTTCGATCAAAGCAATGATGTTTCAAACTCATCAACCATGAATGATTACAATTATAGAGGCTTTATATATATATTCAAAAATAACTATCCACGGAATAACGGTAACTATTCAAATAACTGATTATTGAATTGGAGAATTTTATGAAGCAAAAAAAAGTCAAAATCAAAACTCGAAGCATGAACAAACTTCGAGTTTTGATTTTAATTTCTTATAGAAAAACATTATAAAGCACTACTAAATACAGAACTAGGTGGTTTGCACGAGCAGTGAAACTTGAAATATCAAATGCGACGGTTCAGTAGCTGTTAGCAAGGTCCAGTTGAGCTGCGCTTCAGATGCACAGTGCTAAATAAGCGCAGCCTTGCAGAAAATGCGGCAAGGCTGTACATAGCAAGTCCAAAAACTAGTATAATTTTTAACAATAAAGTTTCAGAGTATTTTGTTAAATTAACTACAATAAAGAATTAATCCATTCGAAATTTAGCATGGGAATTGATACGGAAAATAATTTTGGAAAAAATGCTAGCTAACCTTACTTTAAACACAGTGCTTCAGGCACAGTAAGAGTTAGATATGAAGACGGTAAATAAAGTAAAACCTTACAAAATTTTTTTTTAAATTACTGAAGTAGATTTTATAATTTATAAGTTAACTATTTTGCAAACAAACCAGCGTACCAATTTTTCATCCCTAATCATAAATCGATAAAAAGAAAGTACCAAAGAAAAAATACTTTGCAGAACTTCAAATCATATAAAAGGTAATTGACGGTTTTATTTTTCAAATCTAAGTTACAAGAAAATCCAATGCATTTTAATTTCCGGATTTTAAAACTATAGAAAACTTTCAGTAATTAGTTAACCTTAAAAACTGGAAGAGATTTGAGATTAATTCATCGGCATGTAGTATCAATCATGACAACTTTTGAAATATGTATTTCGAAACTATAAAAGAAAGAAATTTCAAAACTGGGAAACATGGTCACTCCAATGTACAACAGCTTTCAGGATTATTTCATGCATAACCAGACTGTGTAACTCTTTTCCGAATATGAGGTATCTATGGCAAAATCACAATATCACAAAACGGCCAAATTTTCCAAAACAAATAAAAATGATAACAATGAATAAAGGCAATACTTATTTTGTACTGTGAGAAGTAATCTGCCATGCTCTGCGCTTCAACGATTCAATGTATGACATCATCTTTAAAGCCGGACCAAACGGCATTTCCAAATGCCGTATCAATAGCTCAGTTGTCAGCAAAATTAAAGCTTTTCCATCAATTTGCTAAAAAAAGATTTACACATCTTTTAATTTAATTATCATGTCATGCCATTATACTCTTTTCAGAAATATATGAATAGAACTGAATGATAAGCAACAATACGATGATTTTCCTTATCTTATCTATTGAGTAAATTCACATCGCAAATATTTATTTTAAAAAATGTTTCTGTAGATAAAAATATATTCACAGACTTGTAAGCTTAACTTTACGAAAAAACCTTACATTTTGTGAAAATTTTTCTGCAATACTTGCATCAAACATATTTTCTACTTCATTTGCAACACGCTGCGTGGACCACTCTGCCAAATCCATGTACTGATGACCTAAAAATTAATTCATGGTAACACTTTCATAAATAATACACAAAAGACCCATACATATCTCCTTGACTGAATTTATCTCTCAAGGATGAAACATACAGACATTAGGAACCAAGCACATGGAATGATAACAGAATTTCGCTTCGAAAATCTGTTGATGTAGTATGAAAACTAGCCAACCTTCGCAGTCTTCCGAATCATCACTCTCGGCACCGTACTTCAACGCACCACCGCCTATAACAATAAATTCTTCGAATTCCAAATTCTATACTAACAATTAAAATAAAAACCAATCAGATTACAATTTTCTTTTGCCCAAAACAAAGATGTGAAAAATATACTAACCTGCAGTAGTACTCACAACTCCATCATCATTGTGGCAAGAACATAATGAACAACAGATTGGTTCCTCTGTTAAAAAGTTGCGACACACATTTAATTTTGAAATAAATGCATGCAAGTAATCCCATGCAGAGGCAAGAGTCTTTAATGCTGGTATAGCGCGTACGTGTGTTACTTCATGGATTTCAGCTAAAAATTAAACAATAAGAAGGAAAAAATAAGAGAAATAGATAGCCAAGGAACATCACAATCGATTCTCAAACTATCTATTTCTCTCATGCAGGTTTCATTCCAAAAATGTGATAAGTGCCAGCTAAGCAAACTCAAAAGATACTCACGAATTATGCTCTGTCTAATTCTGCCACTGGTTTCTCTTTGTCCGGCTTTTAGTGTCCCCCTCTCTTTCTTTTTGATTTATTTACCCGCGATTTCGCCATTACCAGACAGTTACAATGAAAGGAACCCTCGAATATGACTACAACAAATGTAAAAATTCACTGCATCTTGATTAACCTTACCAGTAATAGATAAAATTCTTAGGGTTCCAGGATCGACTTTTTCCAACACAAAAGAAGGATCAACAGCGCAATTTACAATTTGCTGCATTGTTTCTCTTAAAATATGATGCAAAGTGCCAGGTCCAAATTTCTCCGGCAGTTTACGAACAAGTGAAGCGTTAAGAGTGGGTGCACATCGACAACCTCGATTTAAATAAACAGTCACTGAAAAAAATTTCAATTCATGACGAAAAAATGAACAGTTTCCGAATTTAAAAAAATCAAAATTTTCATTTAAAGAAACGATTTTACTTTTATGAACTGGTTGTACATCAGTCGTTGACAGAACGATGTCTGGAATAGCAAGCGCATTTTGTACGCCATCTGGAGAGGAAACTACCTAAAAAGTGACTTCTCGCATTAGTGTATGTAGCAAAGTTAAAGAAGTTAATCAAAGAAAACATGAGATCAAGCCTTCAAAATTACCTTCCGAGACTGCCTGATGACTGGGCCTCCAGGAAGAAGCGGTGATGATACCGTTTTTCGTGCACGAGGTTCTGGAAAGAAGCACTTGCCCATATAACATTAAATATTTTAATACTGATAAAAGTAAACTAAAGATTTTGATAAATATTTAGACGAATTTTTATGAACCTACCAATACGATCATTTAGAATCGCAACTGTATCTGCTGCACCGGTCATTATTTGCTGGTTCGACGTACTACTTGCGGAACTTGTTTCCACTGTATGTGTTTGTTTAGCGATCTATAAAAACGATCTTTCGCTTTATCATTTCAAACTAGAAGAAACTATAATAATAAACAAAGAGCGCTCCTGGTTAAGTTCTTTCCTAATTTCTACCAGTTCCATATAATTTAAAAGAGATGATGAAAATAAAATAAAAAACCGCTTATTCCAGTGTGTACCTGATCAATTATATCAAGTAAATGAGATGAACAAGAACCATCTGAAGGATTACGATGAGAATCGGGAATTGGAGAGGTTCGCTTCCGCTTGCAATTTTGTTTTCGTTGAGAACCGTTTTTGGTATCGGCTGATTTCTTTTTGCATATTTTCGCTGAAACTTATAAAGTAAAAAATCACAGACAGTTTTGGTATTTATTGAAAGGCTGTTATTGTTTATCATTGATATATTGATAATGAATTTTTGATTGCTTCCACATTTCCTGCAAAGTACAGATCCAGTTAAAGTAATTCAAAATTAAATGAAAACTTTTGTAAGAATAGCGAAAACGAAAGAAATATACATTTCTTTAAAGTAGCGATTTTCGGAGCTTTTGGCAACGTTTCTTTTTGTACCACTCGTTGCAAAACTTTTCCTATAAAAAGTCACTATATTAAACAATAAATAATAAAATTCATAAATCAAAAAAAAAATGTAAAACATTACAGTACAATTAATGCTCAACTTATGAAATAATCTGTTTTTTAACAATAATCTCTATCAACTGCAACAGTAGAGCGATACCGCAAGATGAATAATATTCTAGCCTTTTTTTATTTAAAAGATGCACATAAAATGATTCTACGAAGAGCATATGTGCACATCACATACTCTTTTAGTGGTAAAAATCAAGAGTATACCTTTTACATGATTCGGTGGTTGCAGTTCAAGACCACATTTAGCTGCCCATCCAACTGGGAAAATAAAGCGACTGTCATAACGTTCCTTACTATCATAAGCTTTGTTCCAGCCATCATAACTGATTGTTAAATAATCGCCTTTTATATCAACCACAGTTGCAGGACATGGGCGACCATTGAAATTTTTGCGATCAATCGCTTCACATTTCATACCCACTTGGAATCTATTTTTCCTTGGATGATATTTGAATGGAATCTGCAATCACTTTAAGAGTGAATAACTTATAGCTGTCAATATGCTGCTGATCGCGTGATTGTTTCAAATGTGGAAAAAATATTGCAAATACTTCGAATAACATTGAATGAATGAAAAAATCAAGTTTGCACAGTTCAAAAATCTTATAACTATATACCGGTTTAAAAGACTCTGAAGGTGCTACTGGAATGCTACCGTCTGCTGCAGGTTTTAATTGATTTTCGATGAATTTGTGAAATGAAGCTAAGTTATACATGAAACCAAATGGAGGCTGCAAAAGCAAGTCATTCCTTTCGCAATCTCTGAAATAAATTAAACACAAATTACACGACACATTTGTTATTCGCAAGCAATAAACCTCTTATCCATGCTAAACAGTAAATAAAACCTTTCCCTCAACTGTATATGACTTGTCCATATATGATTTCTTTTCTTTCAACATAGATCAAAATGTCTCTTCGTCCAGGTTCTTTCATTTTTTTCTTTATGGTGGAATAGATCTAATCCTGTCCTTTTCATACACTTCATATTTTCGGTAAGAATGAAGCATTTCTAAGAAATAAAATAAGTAAAGAAATGCACCTACCCAACAGGTTTGATTCGTTCGTCATCACATATAAGCCAGTGGTCATTACTTCCATCTTCACCATCAAGTCGAAGACATACCCAAAGCGAATGAACCGCAACGATTGTCGCTAAACACTGCACCTCTTTACCTTCAATTTATTTAATAATTACAAGCAACTTGAAACTTTTCGGCGATCTCTAGTTACTCTAACTTTATTACCAATCCTTTATTGTACTTTTAGTTTTTTTAAGCTTCTCAGATTCATTTATACTTTAGTGCAGTGCAGTAGAAATGTGTTCGTAAAGCGTCCTTTGAGAAATGACTATTCAGAAATAAAACAAAGAAAAATTGCCACTTTCAAAGAATACGAATAAAAAACAAAACATTACCTCTCGGATCTGGCACTTCTACCTTCTTGCCAACAGTGAATTTATTTTCAGGTGGTACAGGATCTTGATAAAAGCAATCTTCCGATGCTGCAACGGCTTCGGTTTGCTTCAGATATTCTTGCCAGGAAAACGTGATATTTGTGGTATTTTTGCATGCATTTTCCTGGAATATACTTCAATATTTCAATTCTCATAATTTTATGAATTTAATATGTAGAGTGGAATTTGAAAAAAGAAGTTAGAAATTTCGTCGTAGCATACTTTTCGAGGTGGCTGCACATCGAAAATACCTTTCTCATCATCACTTCTTACAACCTTATGTGAATCTGGCGGCGAAACATGCATACCATCTTCGTCCTGTGAGAACAATTAATTTACAAGTTGAGAAATCTAATTATTCAAAGAAACAAATCTTCGTATTTTTAATTTCCATAAGCCATAAGTCTTATTTCACACTTCAGTGCTTCCCTCTTGCATTTATAAAGAGTGACAAAACAGTTGAAGTACTGAAAATATTGAGAAAAAAACAAGGCTAATAATATATGTCAGAGAATTCAAATATTTCAAAAATAAAAAATAAAAATTCGCAATAAACTTCCAAATAAGCTATCCAAGTTCTTAATAACCTCATTAATTATATTTTATGGTATAGCATTCGATCACCATTAAAATTTCTTAACATGACAAGCAGCATGATGACAAGACTGCTCTATTCAGGAGATCAGTAATATAATAATCAAATAATCACAAATATTAAAATTCAAAATATATAAAAAATAATCATACTTATTGGTTTTATCATTAATCAAGTCGAATCATCAGAGCAATAAGATAGGAATTAGTTTATGGAAGTGAGTAAACGTACAGCTGATGAGATGGGTGAGTCAGTGTGTTTGTCTTCATAGATCACCAATTTCTGCTCATCGTCTGCATCTTCGTCTTCCGTAATAAATATTTCTTCTTTGCAATTTTCTTCTCGGCTTATTTCTTCCATTATTCACCTAGAAATACTTAGCAGAACAGTGTGGATATGGACTTCCCGTAAGTCCAGACAACTTACCAATTTCCTGATAGCAGAGAAATCCAGAAATGTCTACACCCATCCACATCCAACACACATACATACAGACGGAGACGGAAAATATGTACGACGGCAACCCACGTATAGTTCAGCTTCGCTTACATGCATACGTCACGTGTCTTTCTGCATTCATCCATGCAACATGTGTGTTTCTCTGTGCTCTTTGCATGTCTGCAGTGAGTGATTAACAGCGAGGAAATTCCCGATGATCTCAGTTTGGTATTTCTGAAGAAAAGCATAGAAACATTGACTGGATAGGAAGGAAAGAAATCAGATGTATCAGATGGATGGACAACAGGGAATCAGATGGATGGAGGATTCAGCTTCAGTCCGTGATTTCCAGGAAGAAATGGCAAAGCACTGATTTATGTCCTCAGAATTATGCGTTCTGAACTCAAACCCGATGTGCTAAGTTCTATTGGGAATTCCAAAGTTCAGTTCGATAATTTGCCTCTTGGCTTGGGAAGAATTTTCGTCTTTTTCAAGTCTAATAATTCTTGCTCTTTTGCAAAAGAAGCAGATTGATGAATTATCAATACTCTCGAAAATCGAGGAAATTTTCATAATTTATTCATGCACCATGCAATTTTTAGAATGATTTCTTTCAGTCATCAATTCGGTCACAGTCTCGTTCATTCGGATCAGATTTGCTAATCTCTTAAATCAATGTTGCCTAAATATTTTCATGTTATCGATCATTCTTCGTTAAGTGGTGTAATTTTACAATTTTGCGAGAAAGTTATTTATTGATGACTGGCATTTCAGGACACTGAAAACTTCTTTTACTCATCATATCCAATAAGGGCATGCAGTCAGTAATTCATGATATATCTTATTTATTTATGTAATTGTATTGAATTGAGACGAATTTTTTTTCTGAAGGATTTTAAATTAATTTAAAAAGGGAAAAAATAATTTCGTAAATGAAGAATTCGGCGGAGCAAAAAAGTGATTAATTTTGTTGTTCTATGAACATTTGTATGAAAAAAATACAGCACTTGTTATTTTTTACTCTTCCGTATTTACTGGATAGCATGCTTTTTGGAAACTTTTCAAGAGATCATCTCGATGCTTAACGCAAATAAAATCGGCGAGAAATATCCAGCTGACACTGCTAGGGGAATTTTATAAGATTGAAAAAAGGAAGGTAAAATGATTATAAGGTTAGTGAAGAAAGACTTGATTAAGATTGGAACTGACTCCAATTCCAACCAAAAAACGGTGATTATTGCTGGAAAAAAATGCAAACTACAATGAATAACACTTTAATTTTCATTTTTTTCCTGATGATGCCAGCCTATTTGAGCATAGCCAAAAGCCAAATTCCTTTGAAATCGAGTAAATATCTGGATGCTCCACGGTTTATATCATTGAATTAAGCAATAAAAATGACAAAGAAGGGTAGAGGAGATTGGATAACTTAAAGAAAGAAAGTGACAGTTGAATGATCAAAAGGTACAAATGTTAGTCGATTCAAAAAACGAAAGTTTTATGAATTTATCAGATTCTTAATATAATTTAGAGAAGCATTTTTTAGACCAATGCTAATTATATGTCATATTTACGCATATGATTGTGTTATTTATTTTACTTAAGAATTTTGAAAAAAAAGTCTAGCAAATTCGGAATTGGAGCGATTAATGATCCTTAATATACCAAATTTATTTAGCATAAAAAATATATGTCTAACCTTTTAAAAAAAACGCATTTTTCAAAAGTTGTTTATCAAATTGCCGTAACCAAAGCATAATTGAATTTTTTATACTTTTTTCTTTTTACTTAAAACCTCCTTCAAACTTTACATTTCCACAAATTTAGAAAGCTGCTTCTGCAAAAAATTATAGCATATAAGTGATAAATTTAACTTTCAACTATCGAAAACTCGTTTTTTTTTATTCATCAAGTTTTGACTGAATCATAACGCAGTGCTAATCATGTGCTGATAACGATAATGATAACAGTGACAGAACACTGTCATTAGTATATCAGGCAAAATGATATGTCATAGTGTTTCATTCGGAATAGCCTAATATTTAATGTGGTAATTAAGAAATTTGCTGGCACTGATTACAAATTCGAAATTGTTCGACAAGCATATAGCGAAATTAGAGAGGTAATATTGCCAATATTAGGCTTGTACCATTTTTTAATCTGAGTGGTGTTAACTACACATCCTTCGAACCATTTTAAACATTTCCGATAACCATATTCACAATTATCAACACCGAGGAATGTATAAAAATTCAATAAAAGAGAAATAGTGTTAAAAATGATGATGGCATATCTAATAAGCAGAAAAAGTGAAATTTCAATTAATTTTACAAATGAATAACTATAAAAAAAATTGCTGGAAAATCATTGAAATTGTGTTAAAAGTTTTCAAGACAGCTTTGCTAACATAATGGAATTAAGCAATGTTTAGATTGGACAAGAGGTATAGATTAAAAGGCATTTCTCTAAAAGAATTTCTCCAAAATATTCAACGAAGAATGGAACTATAGAAAACATAGTGCATTTAAAAAAACATCCAAATAAGCCAAAATTTATTTCAAATACGCAGTGTTTTGGACTACTCAAGAAAAAATACCGAAAAATTAAAAATATTGGTGGCGAATTTTTTGGCTGGTTTCAATACAAAAAGAACTTTACCTGATCTTTTTGAAAGGCCAAAACGATTAGCCAAGCTGACCCGTTGCCCAGCTTCCTTTTGTCTTTAGATTTTTTCAGAATCAGCATCAAAAAGCTAACGACCGATTCCAGTTTATAATTAACATTCTAATAAGAAAAAGAACTTTCAGAAAATCTTTACGCAAATTTCTTGTACTGTAAATTATGCAAATTTTTGCAAGCTGTATAAAACTATCAAAATAGACAATTACCATTACTTTTTCTATCAACTTCCATTGTACCATTCATTAACAACAATAAGTGACTTGATTTGAACGAAATGGTTTCACTCGGTAGCTGGCAGCGTCTTGTATTCGAACTGATTTTATTTGCATTTATTGGTATTCACTTCTGCAGCTTATTTTTGGGCTATTGAAAATTAATGAATTGCTTTATAAATTAGATTGAAAATGTTGGCTGAAAACCAAAAACTTTTAAAATCGATTTTCAAAAAAAATTTCAAATTATTAAAATAATCTCTCTCCGCCATTTATGAAACTGAAAGGTTTGCACTGAATTCGAAACATGACTGAATCTGTCTGGATGCAAGTTATTGTGATAGAAATTATTGTGGTAGAAATATGAATAAGAAGTGTCACATTAGATGAAAACAGGAAGACATTGTTTGATTTGGTATTTATCCCAAAGTCCAATGCAAGAACTGTTTGGCTACAGCACTAACAGAAGAGATTCTAGTACTCATTCAAATCCCTTAAAATAATTTTCAGTATTATTTCATTTCATACATCACATGGATTTTTCAAAACATACAGATTTTCCGAATTGTTCTGTTCCAAATCTGATCTCTTCTATTGTACTCAACAAAGTTTTATTCACTTTATTTAAATTTCCAGTTTCATTATCTTCTTTTCGAAGAAAAAAAATGTAATTTGTCAATCATATAACTGTCATTGTCCTTTTTTGGATCACAAATTTTTACGTTATTATCATTTTTTAGATTACAGAATTTTTAATCTATAATAATGCAGATTTTAGAATAAATCAAAATTTGCAGTTCGGTGGAATGAAGGTTTAAGCGGATATGAAGCAGATTCGTGGGGTACCGAATTCATTTTCATACTACCACAAAATAGCCATTTGAATCGAGCTGCTTGCCATATTTTTGGGATGGACAAGCAAAAAAACATTACAGTAAATATTGAATACAATGTTTTAAGCAGCAAAAATAATGGATCAAAAGTTGGAAAAAAGAAAGACAAGTTGGTCATCCGTGCTGCTTATGAAGTGTGTTATTTTGCTTTTCATTTATGTTACACACAAAAAATTATTTTAACTCAGAAAAGTCAGGAAATGTTACCCAAACAAACTTGGCATCAACGCTTCAAGTTGAATTTGAGGAGAAATAAGATTATGTTGCAGTACGATTTTCACAACTTGACAATGAATGACACCGTCGAGGGATTGCACATGTTGGCAGATCACCGAATACATATCACTTCTTCAGAAAAGATATCAATTATCGCCTATGTATTTGATACCAAATCTGCTGCTGTTGATTACTTTTTAGGTTACTGCTATTCCCATATTGCTCAATTTAATCCTGGTCAAATACACTGTTGATTGAATTTGCTTCATATGTTCAATAGGTAGTCCGGACGTGTATGATGAGATCACACGTTCCTACACGTGCTTTCAGTACATCCCGTCGGAATGGGAGGTGATTATTATGCGTTCTCACTGCCTGGACGTGGTACCATGACATTATACTTTTTACCGTTTGGAGCAACAAACGAAACAATAGCACAAAGCCATGGCGTTCACAATGTTTCAATAACAGTGAGACAGAACAATAAGTTAGAAACCGTTAAACAAACTATGAAGGTATTGTAAACAAATTTGTAAACAAAATGAAGATGGTTGGAAAGCGGTGTAATAGCCTGAAATAATGCACAGTGTTAAGATTTGAAGTGCTGCTTAAAGTTTTTAAAGTCCGAAATTTTAAGAGCAAAATACTTTCACTTGGAAAAGTGTTCCAAAAGATCTTTTTCATCACTGTCCATGCATTCTTCATTTAGGGAAATCGCTGCTTTCCAGCTTATCGGCATCCCACCAATTCGAGAATAGTTGAAAGCAAGTATAAACAATGTTATTTATCCAGGCAGGTTCATTATGGCAATATACAGCACCTGTAGAACAGACGATATCGATATGGATTCGTGACCAATTAAATAATCCCAATATTACAAAACGAAGATCAAAAGTGCGAACGATATCGAATGTGGAAATAGCTCGATTGATCGTCATAGCTTCAGTCCGAAGTATACCGATGTCAGAAGACAATACAACAAACTTTGGCTGTTTCATGCCGACTCCGATAATTGTTGATCGTTCGCTTTTTGAACCTTTTTCGAAGTGGATGCTTACTTAAATTTAAATACAATTGAACTTACATGAGTGCACACTTGACGCTTGACTGTCATTTTGACGCAGTTCAGCAGGTACATAGGACTCCAATTCATTCACCTGCAGCATGTGGTGGCGATGAGAAAAATTATAATGGTAGAAAATAATTTGCAGGATGCGCCAAGCTGACAGATCCCGTGTATTATCCAACAAGTGAAGAGTTCGCGAACAATTTACTGTTAACAGCGCCATCACACCTATGTCCACAAGATGAGATTGATATCAGAAGCAGTATGAAAGAGGACCCGAAGTCATTATTAGTGAAATGGGATGAGGCAGCGGAACGAATCAGTCTGAAGGACGAATTTTTAAAGAAAACATTTGCTATCATCTCAGGGTTTGCTTTGCAGTTTTCCCACCAATAAATAAATGCAACAATCTCCGCTTTCTTCTTCATTCCAAGAATAGAGTTGGCAAAAATTCTTCCAACGTTATTATTCTCCTGACAGAACGTGTTAGATGAGCTTTTTCCTGATAAAATGAACATTTGAGAACAACGATCATGAATATCGTGCATTATGGAGGCAATAATGGATCGTTTCTTCATGAGATTCCTGCATATTCTCAGTGGGTCAATGGGGACTCTTCAGTTGTGGTACCAAAAGATTCAAAAGCCACTCTATATGTATGCTCTTCATTCCTCATCTCTCCATCTCTTAACAAATACTTTGCTTTCAGAAACTTGCCATTCAAAATTTACAGAAAGGCACACACAGAGAGAGAGAGAGAGAAGTGATTTTGATATTTTAGGTTTTAGCGGACGACTACGGAAGAGAGGCAACAATGGAGGGTTTTGAATACCCTTATTTCGAAACGGTGGAAGATGTCTCGACCGATTTCAGTCTCTACTTATACACTCGCTCACTTAATCCTGGCGTCTATCGTGTTGGGATCGATCAGGAATTGGGTGGCCGATATATTGCCATCCTTATATCCGAAATGAATCGCCATTCTATTGGTTATGTTGCTGCCATCAACCGTATGTTTCACCTTAAATCATCCTTGTCCGACGTTGTCAGATTTTATGCAACAAGACATCTCATTTCTGAGGATCGCATACTAAGTAACCCTTTTGATCATTCAACAAACAGTTCGGGAAATTCAAATTTTTACCAGATTATTTTCTGAAACTTCAAAATTAAAAAATAGATAGCCTAATACTATTAAAAATGAAAAACTATGAGCGACTTATAAAAGAAATCAGGTTAGAGTAATCGTAAAACTTACAGTATTACTAAATGTTTCAATCGTACTGATTATTGTGCATAAATTATTATTGCTCTAATACGTTAAAATTTGGGCTACCTTTCAGTTCACAGAATTTCACCACCGATATTTTTAAAATATTCTACTACCGGTAAGCATCAAATATTTCATGGAAAGAGAAGAGAGTACGAAAAAGGGAGACGGTTTTTCTTGCTTGCCCGATACTGTCCTGTTCAAATCTTAATCCTAAACAACTAAATATGATAAAGATAAGTTTGAGAAACAAATTTATTTCTCCTCCGTATTTATTTACCTCTCCCCTCTCTTACTGATATTGTATTTAAGTTAGCACGACATATTAATTGCACTAAAACGAATTCATGTAAAGAACTTCAGTGAGGAAGTGAGGAAATAAAGTATGAAATGAAACAAATTGATAGCTTTGAATTTCAGTTGATTTGACAACGACGGAATTGACTACGACGCCTCTGATGGTTTCAACAATGACCACAGTGACAACAACTCAAGCTGCATCTCTTAGTGTACTTGCAAATAGCTTACTTGCAATTTACGTGTGTTTCTTGGCATACGATGAAAGCGAACAATGATGTGATCATAATATTAGCAGTGATAGTACAAAAAATCCTCTGAGTGATGATAATAATATAATATTGAGTAATAAATTCGATATTTTAGAACATTGAATATTGGAATTCTTTTATTTCTGATCTTTTATCTAACTGACAATAAATAATGATTATTAATTCTTAGAAAGATATGTTCTGAAAATATTCAAACAAGCACATATTAAAGGATAATACTCAATCACTCATTGTGGCGTATCATTGGAATGTTATAATGGACGTCATTGATGGCATGCGCCAGCGTAGATTCTGAAATATATTGCATGTAATCTAACTTATAATAATTTATCATCTTTATTGCTGCGTCACTATTATTCTTCCAAGTTTCACTATTCTTTTTTCACTGTCATCAAAAAATATTTTATCCTCACATCATTATCGAATTATCATGATCTCTATCATCGTTTCAATGCTTACTTTTCACTCCTATCATTGTGCTTTTTTTAAAGGGATAAGATGCTTAACAAATCTTTGTTACTTGCAACACAACCTTTGGAAAAAAACAATGGGAAATGGAAGGAAATAAATAAAACACTATTAGATATTGAGTATATATCTGACAGTAAGTAACTCGGCCAATTCCATAGTAAATTATAGGAGATACAAATAATGTGTAAATTATTGTCGTGGTGAATTAACGGTCTGTTTGGTGAAATGAGACAAATAAACAAAACCTTATATTTTAGGAGAGCATTTACAGAAAGATAAATGGACAGAAATTTGTAAATAAATTTTCTTATGTGAAAAAAATGGGAATTGTTGGAGATTGCTCGTTTTTACATTAATCGATATCATTTGTAACAAAGCGAAAAATTACTTCGAAATAACTGTCGAAAATGAAGATTGTGCATAATGAAGTGAATAAATACTGAAATACTGAGTCAGAACCATTGCGTGTTTGATCTTGCTAGAACTTTTTCATTATCATATTTTTTGAAACTAAAATAAGATAAGCAAACTTTTCATCAGACAGCGTTTTTAAATACTCTTGAATTTTTAAACAGTAGGTTTGGAATGAAATTTAAATATACTTTATTAAGCACATATTATTTAGGATCAAAGAATTTCGAGTCGATGAAAAAAAAATCTTATTGCATTTTTTGGTTGAATTCATAAGGCTCATTTATTATCATCTTTACGAAAAATTTTCTGTTAACAAAAAAATCTCAATTACCGAAAATTTTGAAACTGAGCTTTATTCATTCAACCAACAACAATCATATCTTTTTTTGGAAGTCAAAAACATTCCCACAATACACCATCTCGGAAATCCATAATACAAAAATTATCAAACCAAATTCATGAGAAGTGTTCCTCAATAAAATATATAAATTTATTGACAAGTTAAATCTAATTTCTTTGTATTGCTACAATTTATTAAGAGATTGCCTTATAAGCCTTTGTCCTTTAATTGTTCTTTGTCTTTTATGTTAAACAAATGTAGCCAACAAGTAATTAAACAATGCCCTTTGTCCTCGTCGCTTTTTTCTTCCACAACATAACATTGTCTGACCTTGGGGTCATCTATTAAGCCCATTATCTACTATCCTTGTACCGCCCCACTTGGGATATAGTCAAATATACCAGGAGAGGGGAGGGGGTGAACCTTTTCATCCATTTCAACATCCGTACGCTTTCTCATAACTGTCATCGAATCAATTGCTAAATTTCATCATTATTACCTCTCTTCGCAGTCAACTTCAATGATCGCCAACTAAATATTTATCAAGTTTAATAAACTACATCAGCTAGCGTAGTTTCTCACTGTATCAAAGTCAACATTGTCTGGAACAAACATTCCAGACCAAGACCCGAATAACGAATCAAGCCTAATTCATTCGATAGAACGATTAATTCCCATCCCAAAGAAGTACAACTAACCCACGTCGATCCAAAGACCTAAAGAAAAAACCTTCACCAACAAATTCGACCGTGCCACACAAAAACAAAGCTCTCCCAAACTAAATCAAATCAAACAAACCCATTCACAACAACATCCGGCTGTGATAATGAAAGGAGTGTATATATTATTGCTTTGTACTTAAATCAATTGAGATTTTAATTAATTTAAGTTTAATGAATGGAATGATAAGGGAATTGCCAACAACTGATTGGGCATACGTTTTAAACCTTGTTTGTTATATTTCATTTCTTTTTCTTTCGCAATTTTATGTAATAATTTCTAGAAACAAGGATATTCTCATTAAAAAATTTCTATCCTGTCTTTACATCCTTGATTAAAATGTTAAAAAATATTAAAAGATCTAATAACAAACAAAGTGGTATAGGATGAGATATCGTAACAAATGTTGTTTTAAATTGGGTGAACGAATTATAACATGGTGAAATCGGTCGTTTAAATGAATCACACATTGACACTCATTACGATCTTATGCTTCTTTAACGATAGAAATAGTTCTCTGGAAAGATTCCCATACACTAAAGTTACTTATTATTGAGAAAAGTTCAAAAGAGAATTTTAATTGTTTTCTTAAACGCTTCTTAAAATAACACAACACGTACATGAACTCTTTAATTGTATGAGGCAAAATGTGAATTGGTTGTGAGTGATACACACTGTTTAATCTTCTCAGAAATTCTGCAAGCTTTTCTGTCCGTGTAATTCACATCATCCCTCAGTTTGGTCCTTCATCGAACGAAAGACAATATCGGGAATTCTACAACGAGATCTCTTCTCATTATTCATGAAATAATGGATAGGAATAGAAATTAATCTGAACTTCTGGAAGTTTCAGATTTCTTATCTGCTTTTAATATCAGGAATAGTACTTGTTGAAAGAAGGCAACGTTACTGATATTGACATTGATGCAACGCTGATCGCCTGAACATTCGTAATCATAAGTGCATGGTTGCATGAACGTCGTCTGCTTTGCAGCTCTACAGAAATAGAGACTCTCTAAAACTTTTTCGCAACGCTGAAAATTTTATAATAAATTTAGACCGAACGACAATCATTTAACAAATTGAATGGTACAGTAGAGTTTTAAGATTCTTCAAATGAATAAATTTCATAACCTTAACCCTATTCTGAGTTAAAAACTAAAGTTTGAGTTTGATTGCATAATTTCACTTAAAACGTTTACACACTTGAACTGGATCGAAGTCGAACTGGGTGAAGTATAGCAAAATTGTCAGTCAGCTGTTTTTAATCTTATTTTTGAAAGGCCGGATAATACAAGAAAAGTAATTTAAAGTTAGAAAAGTTAGATTTTTTTAGATATCATATGATAATAATTTAAATATTAAGAAATAAAGCACCTGTCCAGACTGACAGTCAGCGTTAAAACGGCATTGTCGATTGCTTGCTGTCGGATTGTAAATACAAATGCGATCAGCTGAGATACTTTTTTTTGCGCAGGTTTCAAAAACAGAGCACTGAAGCTTAAAAAGTAATGAGAGCGGTAGTTTGACAGTAATTCAGGAATAGAAATAAATCGGGTCACTTTTTGTGTGATGATTAAGAAAAAGCTTTTTTAGAGTTTTAATCATTATTGTGCGATAAGATCACTAAAAGGAAAAAGCAATTACCTGATAATCAGCGGTACATTGTACTTCAAACTTCTTTGAAATAGCACCCTTACCTATCAGACTCGATGGAATCACACCGCCCCCAATATTAACATTCCAAGATGGAACCATCTTAATGGTTCCTCAAAATACAATTTACATTTTCCCTTGAATAAAAAATATTTTGCACCAATTTGATTAGATTAATAAGACTCAGAAAAAATATCGATTAATTTGGGTTGATTTCATTGTTCAAATATTGAAATGCTTTAGCAAATTTCAAAATTTATGATTGGGTAATGTACACTTACGATATTCAGGTGTTGTTACACATAAATTGGTATTATACTGCTTACTGAATGAACATATCTGTGCTATATCGCAATCCGCATCACTTTGGCATGTTTTGTATTGTAGCATTTCGGATATCGTCTGAATGAGGACGGTTCGATTTTTTGAAGTTGATTTCATGAATCATTAACTTACTAGATGATGACCTGACATGACTAACCTGACATGTCCTTATGCCATTTCTATTGACACAATGAAAATGTTGAGAACAATCGGCGTCATTGTAACATTGATTGTTTACTAAACCAGGAGCTAAACAACGTATTTTAAAAATTTTTTCAATTCATAAATTTCAAAACTAATAGTTCTTTAAAGAAATCTAACATAAATATCAATAATTTTTATTAAAAGTTAATATCATACTCAAAAAAAACGTTGAAAATAAGCGTATTGCGGAAATGTATGAATCAAAGCGGACCTTCCAAACAATCTGTCTTGTTTAGATATAACAATAAATTTGATCAACCGATGCCTTGAGATATTTCTACTTAGTGTGTTAAAAAATTTGATACTAACTTACTCCTCCATCCAACTGATCCGTACTGACAAGAGCCATACCAGCTAAAACGTATGCATTTGCCAAATGGGTAGCACTGTGCATCATTTTGACATAAAATCTGCTTTGGCTGTAAATTCTAAGGAATGAAATAAGAAATATTTTGGAAAAAAGATTTTCTCGTAAGTAAGAAACAAAGAAGTTTGATCTTTTCCTCTCGAATTGCTACTAACTTAATCATACAACAATTATCTGGCGGCATTTGTGTCAAAAAATTTTGCATACCATTGGTGTGTTGGATATTTGTGCAAAAACTTGTTGACAGAGCATAAAGCCAGCTATGTCCGGGGTACACCGTTCTGTTGGACCACATTGTGTGTCGTTAATACAGTCCTGTCCAGGCTTTCCGCTCTCAGATTGTATGATTAGAATTGAAAATGGCGCTAACAGCATCAGCGCAAAGCACATTCTGCTACTTGCAATCTCTGCAACTTTAATTTTTGTGCCCCATTTACAAAATGTCTTTCACAAAATGAGTACTCCGTTGTGTAAATTATAATTGTCTTATGTGTAGATTATTATCCCTTTTAAACAAAATTATTAAGAAAATAAAATGACTGATAAAAAGCATGAGGAAAGGAAATAATATTTTAAAGGGAAGCCCTTGGAAGGTAAAATTTCGTTGTAAAATACATTTTTAGATAGAAGTCCGTATGATTTGTCAATGCGAACTTAAATACTTTATTTTTCCATTTCCAGAAGTGTACTGTAAGCTATCATCGGCACACAAAGGCTTGCTTAATGATGCGTTGCAACACAGCCCGACCCTCCCACACCCCTTCACATCTGTCTTTTGCATAATTGCATTAACGAAGTTTTCATCCACAGATCCGGTTTTTTGTGCATTTAATGTCCGATGATTCATTCATTTCTTCTCGGTTGAAATGATGCGGATTTTATGAGCACTATTTGATGAATCTTCAATTTTTTTTATAAAAAAATAAAATTTTCGAAAAATATATCATGGTTATGTTGATTTCCAATCCAATTTTTTGCACAAAATCCAAAAATGTTCTTTATTTCCTGACATTTATTAAGTCGGTTGGAATTTCTCACTGAAGTAAATAATTTGTCCGGCATACTTGGTTTGTTTCCGTTTCTTGTCACTAATTTGTTGCTTCATTTTTAAAAGCCCTAGATTCAAAGTTTGCGAGAAAATGTTTTGAAGGCAACTGGAAAACATCACGTTTCCGATTTTGGTTTTCCAGAAAAGATTGATATAAGCAGTGTTTGGATACTTTTGTACAAATTAATATGTATTCTGAATCGGCTCCTCCCTTCTCTCGTTCATCTAAAATATAGTATAGTTGACAATAACATAATAAGTTATCGGTGTTTAGGCGCTAATTGCAAAACATAGTTCGGAGTAAAAGATAAAATGAATATTATTGTGTTTGAGTTGATTGCATATAATTCAGACGTCTTTGTCATTACATATTCACGAGTATGTTTATGTGAAAATGATTCGAATTGAATTATACTCATCAGAATTTACAAATACAGAAAATATTAACTTTGCAAGTGAATTGAACGGTTAATACTTATTTGACTATTTGCATCTGTCAACTCACTGAAGATTTTTTCGAAAAAACAGCAAATTTTGGTAAATGAATCTTCTTTCTGTGTCATTTGGAAATTGTGCTGGCCGAAATCGACGTTTTATTTTGAAATAGTAAAGTAAACAAAAGAAACACGAGAACTAGAATGAAGAATGGGCGATTGAAATCATTCGATCGGTTCAAGGATGCTAGCCGTGATCGTCTTGATGGATAATCGGACAGGATGAGATGTATCACTAATGCGTCGTAAAACACTTCAGGATCTTCACAATGCGCCACGGAAAAGGAAAGACGTAAATCATCAGCAACTTCATTAAATCATTCTGCGCTAATCATTGAGGTGAATAATAGTGCAAATTTCTGGAGAAAGACAATTGAAGGAGCAGCGAAAGTACAAATGTATTCTGAATTATTGTGAGAACAATTTGAATATGTCACATCTTTACAATCTCTAAATTATTTCACTGACTGTTCCTTCTTTCACTGCTAAGAAAGTAATAAAAAGTGAGCAGTTGGAAAGAAAGGTGGGAAAAAGACGAAGGAAGTTTTCATGAAGTGAGTAATATAATTGCGAAATACAAAGATTTCGAAACTTTTTCAAGTATCTCTGAAAAATAATATTGCCATTCCTAAACTTAGATGAATTCGATGAAGTAATAATGATGTATTCCGTGCTTCCGAGTATCATCTTGAAGCAAAGTCAAGCAATTCTAGTTCTTGAAAATGGTGCTGTCATTATAGCTTACACTTGACAATCTTTTAAGAAATTTTAAATAGCAACAGTTGAAAAATCTTTAGTTATAAATAGACATGTGCATTGCATGAAGGGATATGCTAAGAAGATATTACTGTTGTGGTCGCCATTAAAAATTCAGCCAACGGGACGAAAAGTCATCTGTCCAATTTTTCCGTGCAACGAAAAAGCAAATGAAACGAAGAATACAGACAGTTCTGTGCTTCTCGAAGAAGAGCAGGTGAAGTGAAAGTGATTTCAAATAATGTTGCGCTACTTAGAGTGGCAATAAAACTCTTATCAACGAATTAATTTTCTTTCCCGAATTCCGAATTAAGGACATTTTTTTTAATTCATGTATAATTTGTTTCATCAATGTGAAGCTTTTTCACTTTATTTTAAAGCTATAGATTTGCATAATCGAAGAAGTTTGGGGTGTCCTTAGTGGGACAACTTTTCATGCTCGATTAGTTGCTTATTTAAATAAATCAAAATATATTTCAAGAGGAATTTGCCGAGCAATTAATGATTATATTTAAAAGTTATTTGTAATATGATAAATTGAATTGATATATGCATAAAAAATAATCTAAAATCCAGACTTTTTTGGAGTAAAATCGAGCAAAACAAGCTGGAATCGTACTTATTTTTGTATAAACAACTGTCAGGATCGTATTCTTCAGTGAACATTTAGAAGAACTTCATAACTTCAACCTTTTAAATATATTTTAATAATTGATCTGATGCACATGATATATGCTGCGAACAGACTTCGATTCTATCTTTCCTCCTAAATTCGAAATAGCGTGCTAAAAAAATCACGAAAAAATTTGAGATGGTCATTCCTTATAAGAGGTCACAAAGAGAATTTCATCGCCATGGAACGATAATAACCGTTCAATAGTGAAAGTGATTTTTCGTCATTGTTTTTCGGACAAATCAGTGCATGGACATGGGTTTCGTTTCTGATCTTTGAGTTGCAAATTAATCAAATCATTGCTTTAAATTCTATTTAGCTTCGTAAAGTTTACTGAGTTGGCGACCGAATAAGCAAACAATCTTGGTGTCTTCACTTCCTCATTTGCAGAAATCAAACTGATTATATATTATTTTATAAAAAGTGAATAGCAAAAAAATTGGCTATACTTTTGTTATCTTAACTTGGATTAAGGAATGAGTCAAAAGTTTGCAAAGGAAGGGAAATTAGATATAAAAGTAAAACGACAAATAAAGCAAATGAAATGGATAGCACTCCTAATGCCAGTCACCTCAGAATGATTCCAAATGTAATCATTCTAAAAGTTTTGCTTTTTTTCTGACAAGTTTTCGATAAAAAAATTAATTTCAATGTATCCAAGCCAAATTGAATCCACAACATCCAATTCCTTAAACATCTAGCAAAGAGTATTTCTATAAAAGTTGAAAATTGTAAACGTTTTTCAGAAAAATTGAATTATGTAATATCTTGTTGAGCGGAAGAAAATTTTTGTTGAATTTGAACAACGGCATGAAAAGAAATAAATTTCAAGAAGAAACTTTATTACGTTCAATCTATTTCTAACTTACTTATATTTATCTAGAAGTTCAAACCAAATAATCTCAGCCATGGTATTCTCTGGCCATTACGATGGCGATGATGGTGATGATGTTTGTGATGAGGAAATTGCTTATTGCTTCCATGATGGCGGTGATGGTGAGCTCTATGATGTTGATTGTTCTGGTTACTGTAAGTAAGTAATTTCTTGACATTAGATTTTTTCTAGACTGACTGAAAAGTTATAAATCCTCGTAAGAAAGTATTTTTCACTATCATTCTTGTAATGTGACACGAATATATTTTGGGTACTTTGAAAAAGATAAGAGATAAAATAATTTCAGTGTGAAAAAATTAAAATAGCTTCAAGCAGTTGAATAGGAAAAGAAGTAAAAACTTGCAAAAAGTTTTGCAGTCGTCCTTCATCTCTGCTCTTCCACGACATCATATCAAGTTCCTGATGATCAACTGAGGTCGTCAATGATAAAGCGGCAATCAATAGCGCAAACGCCATTGAAGTTCTTTTCATCAGCATTGGTAATTCTGAAATACTGGAAAATTTTGACCTATGAAAAAAGTGACGCAAAATTCTTTGACCTAAGAGTAAGCATCAGGAAAGAATTAAAAGAAAATTGTTAGAAGAAAAAAGGACCTTTCTCTAAATTAACTTTTATCAATGTTAAGAAACGACTAATTTCCTGTTTTTACAATCGCTAAAATCTTGTAATAAACAAATTCATAAAGCTTCATGTTGCGGCTTAAGCTCTCATAAAACTTGTTATAGCTATTCAAATAAAAAGTGATGTAAGTGTTTAGGAGTGGGTGGCAACGACTTCTTAGGATTTTCTACCAAAACCGGCTTTTTATGCTAATCTGAAATGTTTGACCCAACACAATAATCCTGTTTACTAGTAATTATTCATCTACCAAACAACTTTTTGTTTGCGTGAAGATTCCTCGCTTACATGAAAGCACACCCATGTTTGTCTTTGTCCCAAATATCTTTACATTCCTTTATCCAATTTTCACCTTTCTCGAAGTATCAATTTACTTATTAAATGAGTATTTTGTTCTTTGTATTATTGTCAGAAAAAACTTTGCCTATCTTTCTTGTCGAATTGTTAAAATTTATGGTGCAATTACGCATCAAAAACGGTATAATATGTATGATTTTCTGTAATATGTATGATTTCCAGTGCTTCATACTTAACTCCAAATTTCTGCTGATAATGCGACTGAATGAAATATTTCGGGAGAAAATTTCAGTATGAAGCACTGGATCGATTTGACTATCGGTGTTTTGCATTTTATCACTGGAAACTGGTAAGGATAGTGTCATAAGTGCTAATACAAATCACCTAATACACCTCTTTCTATTGCCACATCATTATATCACCGATAATAATGAGACAATTTTTCTGAGAGGCTGTTTATATCTCTTATCATCCTACATTTGTTTATCAGATAAAGTCCGTAAATAATTCGATCAGAATTTAGTGATAAAGTATTGGAAAAAATATTAACAAAAGTGATATTGGTTCTTTGGGCTAGTCAAAATAATTATTATGGTATTCTACTACCCAATTGCATAATAAAAGAAAAGTGACAGCTGACCATAACTATTTCACACACCGATGATCTCATATGGTCTTTCCGATCTTATTTTCTCTTTATATTTCTGGATGGCATGATGTCTTTTTTCACTTCATCAGTAACGTGCTCACTGAATTTGCTGCAAGTATGGAATAAATTGAGCAAGCTTGCTTGAGATAATATATATGATAGCGCAGCTAAACGGCAATACAAGAAAATATATGAAATGTGGGACGAAATTGAAGGTGGCAATGGAATTTGATCCGTTTCGAACACCGTAAACTGATCAGTTATTTTGGAATGTCATAAGTAACCTTCCTGAGTCTTAACCAATACATAGAATAAAGAATTTGCCGCGTCTAACAAATTTGAAGTATATCTTCATATATAGATATTATTAATATAAAATTTTCAAAGAAATAAAGGAAGTGTAATAAGTAAGAAATCGCAGTACCTGAGCCATACAAAGTATGTTCTGCGATGAGGAATATTTGGGTCCGAGAAACAGGTGATGATATATTTGCGATTTAGATAAGTATTTTCCAATGTCAGTGCAGTGCGGTCGATATTATTTCTGACACACAACGAAGTGGATGTGATCAAAGATTGACAATTCAGGATGGGCTGTAAATTTGTCGTGCATTATCCAAAAGTTGACATGTGGTATGATGCTGCAAATATAAAAAACTAGATTTTTTAACTTAAAATTCAAATTTTTATGGAACAGGTAAAAGTGAGGGACAGAAATATTAGTAATTTTTAAATTTATCTCCTCTTTGCAAGAGAATTCATCCTTTTTGTTTGAAAACGTAACTTATCATGAACTATTTATTTCAAGAATTTCATTGGAAGATTTGAAAAGTCATGCAAATATCATTTTTTGATGGACCCATGGTGTCTGAATTGGATTTCAAAAGATTAAAGTTGCTCATTAAATTTAATTCTGCAAATTAAGAATCTCGCGACAAATGAGTCTCGAAAAACAATTGTTTTGCCCCCGGCAACAATAATAGAATTGTCAGATGAGAAAAAAGTGAATTACGGATAACCCAAATTTTGATTATCCACTGCACTGTTTACAGATATCTAATTCTTTCCAACAATATTGACAACCTTTTTGGCTGATCTGATTAAGGGATTAGAATCTGAATTTGTGATATGGATAATGCCTTCACAAATCGCTCCTAAAACTTACATTCTGATAATTTCAATTCTTAACTTGAATGATTCATTTCTTTTATTTATTGCTTTTTATTTTACCTATGAAGTAAGAGTGATATACATACCCAACCATAAAATTAAGTGATTGTCACTTTTAAGTAGGTTAAAATAGGCATACTACTATGTTCGCATATCTGCGGCGCATCTGTGTCATCAGAATAACAAATTAGTACTAACAAAAGTCAGCGTTCGAAATTGAATAGGGATGTGTTTTATACAGTAACTGACAATATCAGGTCGACACATGAATGACAAATGTCATTTTCGTTTTCTCCACAACTCTCGATGATGATCATAACAAAAGATTCCTCTAAAATGATCAATGCCTACCACAATTCTTTATCTCTTCAAGATAGTACTGCAACTGGTGCAATATATTAATGATGATGGATACATTTATAGTGGTGACAGTATTTTTACAACTAATCAATAATTGGTATTTATCTGCATGATTATGATAACTCTGATAGTTTTGATAATAGCAATATTAGATCAATAGCGATCTCTTGAATTAACGTTTTTCTAATAAATTCCCCACAAAAAAGCAAAGTAATTATAACCGAAAATGATTATTAAAATTGTGAATTTTGACCGAAAATAGATGGAAGGGTAAAAAGAAAAACAATTGTTCAATTCGTCCCCAATTATTGCACCCTCTGTTGGGTCCTTCTCTGCAATCTTTCCCTCATCATTTGCTCTCCAATTCCCCCAAATTTCTCTTTCTTATTTATTATCACTGATTGATGGTAAAATATACAATAATTCGAATTCGAGCAAAAGTAAAGAAAATTTCATTAAACGTCACATTTATCAAATTTTCGATTACCATTATTGGTAGAGCAGTACCAAAAGCAGGGTTTTGTGGTTTCGTGGATTAAATACTCTATTTTCTTTCACATTGTCACATGCAAAATTATTCCTTTGTCGTATTTTGATGGTTAATTCGCCACAAGAAAGTAAAAAAGGGAACTTTCTAAATGCAAAAATTGTCATTGATGTTCTCGAAGATGAAAAGTGTATGAGTGAAAAGAAAAGAAGGCTTAAGGATTTTCTAAAATAATTGAAACATTCCAATAAGGTTTTTTTATTTGCTTATTTAAATCACTTATTATTCGCCATTTGCTTAATAAGCAGTTCTTTTTCTTTGCGTTTATAATCTCTCTCTGCATGGGTGACTCAGGCCTAATCAGGAAAGGATCTTCCTCGTTGCGTAATGCACACACACACACACACACACACACACACACACANNNCACACACACACACACACACACACACACACACACACAACAGACAGACAGAAGACGGTATTGAAGTGAAAAATAAGGAAGAATGAGATGTGCGAGGAATTTTAGTGAAAGTGAAAAAAGGAAGGGGAAAAGAGAGAATAGTACAAATGGATGTTGGAGGAGAGAAGGAAATCAGAAAATGCATCTCCCGAACGGTAAATCATCGTTTGGAGGATATTGGAATATTGGAAGTGCGGCGGTGAGTGGGTGGAATTTATCTCTTCCTTCTAATCTGATTCACATTTGATAAAATTTTGATTCACAGTGGAATGAATATTTTAGCGATCGTCGGTTGACGTTAAAACTTGGAACGGTTTGATAGCTACGTCTACTTGGACGATGATGATCTCTGCTCCTCTGATCAGTGAGACGGATTTCAGTCGTCTCATCCATCCAGTCATCGCTTCTTTCTCTCTTTTCAGGAGTTATTCAGATTCTTCTCTAATTGCGAGGAAAATCAATAATTCTTCACTCATTCATCATTCCTCAAGAATGGGCGACAATTCCCGAAAGGATGGATCGTCACTTCTCATTCTATCGCGTACTGAAATTGAAAAACACCCTCCATAAAATGCGACCAAGAACAATTAATCACTGATAAAGGTTATAAAGAAAATGATCACTGCGACGAGATAAGAAAAAAACAAAACAAAAGATCGTTCATAGATGCGGTAGGTCTGTTTCGCGGAAACAGGTGTTGAATACCAAACGGAGTTATGTCCACAAAAAAGAAATCGAGTCTATATCCGACAAGCAAAATTAATTCATGTCCGGTGAAAAAAGATCAGTGTCCGGCAAATAAAATCTCTGGCAGAAAAGTTAAGTTTATTGGAATAAACGAAATAGAACAATGTTCAGACTAAAGGAGTAAAACTGGCCTTGGTCAGATAAACAATATGCAGAAAGTAAAAAAGCAACTGATCTGAAATATGCTCACTGTCTCACAGCTCTCCTCCCTGAAAGTGCTTACTGTATGAAATTATTTTTTTATTAATTATTACATTGATAATTATCCATTTCCTACTGCAAATCAAATTCCCGAAAAGATGAAATCGTTGCATATGAAACTGGCATTTCATCCGTTTAACTAATTGATATACTGATAATAACAATGATAATCGTAAGCTATATAAAAGTGAAGAAAATATTATGGAATCGAGATCATTTAAAGGCAAAAGTTATAGTTATAATTGGTTTCTTCGCAAGAAAATATGAAAGCAATTATTATCTGTTTTCCAATTAATTCAGCTATGCTCCTTGTCATCCATTTTAGCATCATCATTTGATTTTAAGGCTATCTGTCATCAGAATGCGTTTAATAATAAATTAAAAGAATGCTTAATGATGATGATAGTGAATATCTTGATAACAATAGTGACATTATAAGTGATGAATGTGATAATAAAGTGATCATGACAATGTGATATAAATAATAGCGTTGGTGACAATAAGACCGATCTTTCTACTCGTCAAAGTTTTTGAGTGTATTGATGAAAAATCGAAAATATTTGACCCGAATCTATACTGGTTTGTGTTGTTTCTTGTTCGAAAGTATATCCTTCATCTATTCAAACTGTTTTTTGCCTTGTTCTTTTTTTAGTTAAAATTTTTTGTTTGAAAGGCAAAAGAAATGAACGGATAAGATTTGTAAGAGGAGGTCACCGCGCTGATACGAGCAAAGAGACCGAGAAGGTGAAATGATACTAGAGGTTAGAGGGCATGGGGGCAGAATAACCGAAATGTCAAATGTCACTGTAGAAGCAGAGCAGACATATAGGATACCCCGTTTTCCAAAATTATATAAAAGGCAGTTATTTTCGTTAAAATAAGATGTAGGTGTCTACAACACCGGCAGCAACAACAACAGTTAGGTAGAGGGAACGCCAAGTAAACTTAGTTTCCAAAATCTAATCTTATCCAATCCCCCGGAACGATGCTTCCTCTTATCACTTTCTGCGCTACACTTATTGCATTATCTTATTCAATCCCCGTTGATAACGGTGTCGAAGGTATCACACGTTTCTTAATATATACATATTGAGAATGTTTGGCAACAGAATAAAGAATATTTTAAGAATATATTTAATTTTTGAAGATTTAATCACAGTTTTAGAAATTGTTTGAAAGTTTGCTTTCATTCTTTTATTTTTGATAAAATTAGATTTTCTTACAAATTCCTTGTTATTACTTTTTCAGTGCAATCCAATATACATTCATTTATAGGTGAGCCAGAAATTGAATGCGGACCAACTTCGATAACCATCAACTTTAATACACGTAATGCATTCGAAGGACATGTTTACGTGAAAGGTCTTTTTGATCAAGAAGGTTGCCGTAACGATGAAGGTGGACGTCAAGTTGCTGGAATTTCACTTCCCTTCGATTCTTGCAATGTTGCACGTACACGATCTCTCAATCCACGAGGTATGGTAATTTCACTGTTTTGCACTATTTTGATTAAACAAATTCTTGTTGAAAAGCTTCAGATATTTTAAGCAATTAAAAGATATTCGTAGCAAAAAAGTAGCTTGCTTCAGCTTATTGTATCAATCATTTTAACCTTTTTAAATTTTCTAGAATTTTCATGAAATTTCCTACAGGTATCTTCGTAACGACCACTGTCGTAATCTCCTTTCATCCACTGTTTGTCACAAAAGTTGACCGTGCATATCGGGTACAGTGCTTTTATATGGAGGCCGACAAAACGGTCAGCACCCAGATCGAGGTGTCCGAAATCACAACTGCCTTTCAAACTCAGATTGTCCCCATGCCTGTTTGTCGATATGAGGCACGCTTTTTTGAATCCGTATTTTGTCTTGAAACTCAAATCCAAAAACTAAGGAATCTATTTATGAGAGTTATCTCTTCATAATGAAAAATTGAAATTGATTTTTTAAAGTATCACACAAGTAACAGTAGATGAAAACACATATTTCAGATTCTGGATGGCGGACCAACCGGACAACCAATTCAATTTGCTACTATTGGCCAGCCGGTTTATCACAAATGGACCTGCGATTCTGAGACTGTTGATACCTTTTGCGCAGTAGTCCATTCCTGCTTTGTTGATGATGGTAACGGTGATACCGTGGAAATTCTGAACGCAGACGGTTGTGCTCTCGATAAATACTTGCTAAACAATTTGGAATATCCAACAGGCAAGTGATGTATGCCGAAAAAAAATAATAAGCAAAGTAATCTAGAATTAGTAGCAACTACACTTTCATTAAAACGTAAGCGAGGAATGATCTTTTCAAATCAACTAGAAAATGATTTGATTCAAAACAGTGACTCGAAATCGAAATTATCTCTGTTAATTAATTTGAATTCTTAGATCTCATGGCTGGCCAAGAAGCGCACGTATACAAATATGCAGACCGATCACAACTTTTCTATCAATGCCAGATCAGTATTACCATTAAAGAACCAAACAGCGAATGTGCTCGACCGCAATGTTCAGAACCTCAAGGATTCGGAGCTGTTAAAACGGCTGGCGCCGCAGTGAAACCTGCGGCAGCTGCTCAACTCCGTCTGCTTAGGAAAAGGTCTGCGGAACCGGAAAACATTGTCGACGTGCGAACTGATATTAGTGCTCTTGAAATCAGCGAAGACGTATGTCGTTTTTTGTTTCGTTTTGCAATTCTTTTTCTCGATTTTTATAGAAGTAATCAATAACTGCATACTAGGATGCAGAAGCAACTATAATACCTTCTTTCTTTCTCTCTCTGATTTTTCAACTTTATTTTTCCTCTTCTTCCATCTGATTCAAATGAAATTTCAGAATCAGGCTCTACCAGTTGATTTGCGTCATCGTGCACGTCTGCATCTCGGAGGACAGCCAATGGTACTTACTGCGGTACCAAATGGAATTTGCATGTCACCATTCGGTTTTTCAATGTTTATGGGTTTGAGTATTGCACTGATTGCTGCCGTTATCGTCACCATTTCCTTTAAATTTCGTCCAATGCAAAAAGCATGAATTTAAGAAAACAGTGGCAAGATGATAAGACTGCCATATTTCTCTCTCTTATTAACTTTTAATAACCAATTTAGCTAACGAAGGTTCAATGTGTAAAAATTAGCTATAGGATAACAAGTGATTCTTTTTCTATCGCTTTGTAGCCTCCGAACATTTCATTACTCAATATTCATACTGCTTATCCATCATTAGCACATCCATCAATTGTCGTTTATTATTGTCAGCATCTCGCTTAGAGTTTTCCCATTTGTGAAAGTATCACAAATGATACATGTATTGCCCAATTTTCACGGGCGTTTCTGTTTCTTCTTCTTTATAAGCAATCATTTATTTGCATTATTGCAATTAAAAATATTTTATTGCTGTCTGTTATTCGAAGCAAACATGGAAGCTAAAATTAAGCAATCGATTGACTGAATAATACGAAATGTAATTACCGGAATATGACTCATAAAGGCTATTCGACGCACTTGAAGTAGGCGTTATATCAGTCATATATCAGTTAACAGCACAATGGATCAATATCAGCATTCTTTCCATTTAGCAATAAAAACTTTTCATATCATCAGTTCTAAGTGAACTTGGCTGATTTCTTCAAATTAATTTTCGGTCTCTTACAATAATCTTGGCAGTTATTGGATAGCATGACGGGAAATTGCAAGACAAAAAAAAAAACGACAATTCGTGATAAGCTTCTTCTAGAATTTCAATAGATGGATGCATAACATTGAAATTATTGCTGTGTACATGCATGCATAGCAATAATTTCAATTGTATAAGAAAATTCACTTTACTACACATAAAGTTCTTTTTTTATTTCTTAATCTTTTTTTAAGTGCTAAGATGAAAAGAAAATGCTTCTTCCAAAGGAGATGTTATTTCCAGAATAGGCAATTTATTAAAGATTGATAGCCTCTGGGCTTCTGAATTTCCTCCTCCAGCATCAAAGTCATATTCTAAATTGCGGTGTTTTGAAAATGCAGAAGTTTGCCCTCTCTCGACTGTTATAAACGAAAATAACAAAGGCAATTTAAGACTAAAATACTACTTCATGCAAAATTTTCGTATTAAAATCCCAAAAAATCATAGTGTAGTATCGTAATTTTAAGTGGATGATGAATATCGGACGGTGGCTTATCAATTTGCTGTTGTTGAAAATAAATTTTGGAAAGTTGGATTTCATGAAAAAAAATAGAGAGGTCATACTGTTCGATGCTTTATTTCATTGAAATTTGGAAGATGGAATTTCTTAGCTGTTCATTTATTTTGAAAAAAAATATGAGAATTAAATTTTTTCAAGGAACCATTGGAAGATCCAACGACTAACTATTACACTCATCCGATACGCAGCAGTATAATTTTTGTCAAAGTTATATTTCGCGAAAAATGCAAAAAGTCCAAAATCAATTTTTTTATTTCATATTAGCTTTAAACATTCATTGTGAGCAATATAGCAAAGATTTCGGGTCATATTTTTAGAAAATTTATTAATCTCCTTTGCTTGATCTGTCTGCTAATTACTGGCTTGGCCACTTGATCTAATGCGCAAACTTTGACGAATTATTCGTTAGCACAATTTCAAAATCGTAGGAATTTTCTAGAAAATTTAAAAATCTGTTGACTTAATCTGAATGTTTTTTAAGATTTACATTTTCTACATTATACAATAATGAATCGGCAACACCATATGTCATTTATGAAACGACCAAAAAGTTCGTTAGTTTTTACGTCAGGTTTTTTTTAAATAAAACTCGCTACTATTTTATGTTTAAGTGTTTACTTTAAGAAAGCTAACTTCGAATTAAGCTCCAGATATTGTTGAACACCTAAACATAAATCTTGAAAATCAAAATTTCTTTTCGCTAACTAGAAATACTGAATTCACTTTCAGATTTCTTGTTGGAAATAAAGTCAAAGATTTCCAAAGTAATAGCTGATTCTCTTGTCTTTGTTTCAAAATATTTCCTTTTCTCTTTCATGCTAGAATACTTTTTACCGACGAGCATTTCATAATGAAATTTTTTTTAATGAAATCATAATGAAATTTTTTTTTCACAAATCATAAAAGTTCCTATAGGTTAAAAACTTTCAGTGGAGCGAAATTGAACTTTGGGTATGATTACGATCGAGAGTTGTTCACATCGTTGAATAGCAATTATGGGTAAGTTTTTCATAGCATTGATAATAAGTAGTGATAAAGTACTAACAAGCAAAATATCAGTTCAATTCTTAGGTCAATAATACTTGTAGCAATGTAACAAAATCTATTTGGCATTGCCCATCTAGGATGAAATTATTTTTTAAGAAGTCATGGTTGATGGAATCAATTTTTTAAACTTAAAAATTTCTTTTTTTGGTCTATTATAATTTTACTTTAATCAGTAAAATGAAAGACTCCATCTCCGAGGATATTGAAGTCATGCCGCACGGATTTTCATTTATCATTTTATACGGAAGTTGGAAAGCTAATCTTGTCTTCAATGGAAGGTCGCTGAGTCATAATTTTTTTTAAATTCAGTTATAAATTTTCAAAATGTTTTAGAGAATAAAAATGAAAGGTATCTCTACCATTTAATCTTAACAAGGAAAGGCCAAGCTGTACAGTGCCAAATCTTTCTGGAACTGGAACTGTAGGCTAAATCAAATGGAATATTGCTATCATATTGTTTTGTTTGCGAAAGATAAACATTTCCTTCTGGAACAGTGTAAATATCGCCATTAAAGATTCATTTACGGATAACAGAAATAAGAATGTGTTCTCAGTCGAAAATTAAAATTTCGAAGGCAGCAATTGAAATTGTAGTAAACGGGGAATTTATGTTTAGATTTTATTTCATCAATGGGCAAGGTAAAATGTTGATGGATAGCGAATTCGATTTCACTAAACCAATAGCACACGTTTCCGGATGTGATCCACGAAAGCAGCAGTACTTTTTAAAGTATTTTCAAATATTCGAGTACTGAGCGCCCATCAACGATTTCCTTTTCAGAATTATTATTCGTCAAAGCCCGTATGTGGATCCCTTTAATTGGGGAAGCTATCTGTGGATGTCAAATATGCGAGCATTAGGATCAGTGGAGCAGGATGATACTATCATTTGTTCCTTACGATATTTCCCAGCTGGTCATGGATCGTTCGTTTTTATGTTCCCACATTTAGGAAGCCAATACTGCAATTGGCAGAGAAGAGGAAGGATTGAAGTTTTTAATTGGTTCATTTAGAACTGTAAGACTCTTAATTTCTTGCTCTCAACATCCGCCTTCTGCATAGATTCATGCTTGGAACATACGGACAACGTAACCGAAGTTATCTTCACTCTCCTCGTTCCTTCATGGGATTAACGTTGAATCACGACAGGACCCGTTTTTTTGACATATTATCCGAGAAGAAGAAGCTCTTTCTTACGTTATTTGGAGCATACGATGAAAATAACCGTAATTTTTTTTAAAAAAATTAATAAAATTGTTGAAGCGACAGAAGTTCTACTTTAACTTAGTTTTCATTCATTTATATTTCGAGAATGATTTTTTTTAATGTCTCATTTTTAATTTGATTAATCAGTCATGAAATAGTGTGGGGCGAACTATCCGGTAGATCAACCATTCTGATACATTCTCTGAAATATTTACTGCTTATTTTTTATTCAAATCCAAAATAATATGCAAAAAAGATTGTAGACAAGGAAATATTCTGCTGCTTTCAGATATTCTGTTGGAGAAAACACATGACGAATTCGATTTGAGTATTGCTATGACCCTTTACGACTCAACAATCAAATATCGAGTGACCGGAAGCATCGCCACGGTATGCTTCTTTCCTTCAGTTTCTCAGGAAAACATATTCTCTATTCGATGTGAAATTTGACCGAACTTGATCATCTGCAATTCTTCCAAGTAAAGTCAGAGAGAAGAATTTCCAGAAATAGCCTTAAGAAGTGCACACATGTCTATTCGGTGCAACTAAAACAAATGAATATATCGGAAAGTGTTAGTGAGCAATCACCACAATCTTTCGAAGTGATTAATGACATTTGTTCTAATGATCAGATCATTCAGGTCTATCAGAGCGGATGTGGTAACACACCAGACGGTCTTCCAGATCCTTGCAAATCTGATCCTCGTGATTTTTATTTCAGTTGCTTGCATGTCGGATATTACTTGAGTGAGTGACATTTCCAAGTTAAAGCAAATCATTGCTAAACAAATGAAATTATTGCTGCAAGAAAAAGTTTGATGATTTCAGCTGAAGAACGAGAGACAATTCCGAATCGAACTGCCAGTCATTGTAGTTTAGTTGGTCCAAGTCCCTATAGAGACATACTTGATCGGAGCCAACAATTAAGATACACATATGGATATTGGGGTTATCTTCCTTCTATATTTCTCATCAAATGTCAGTCCTCTGTTGCTTGTATGAATTCACCTTCAAAAATACCCTAAATCAACCAATTCTCTTTTTCAAATTAACTCACACTAAAATTTTACTTTTCAGAAGATTTAACACTTATGCATATGCAAGATGAGGGAAGTAGCACTTTGGTTATCGATGGAGTGCAAATGATACCACCAGTAGAACTCGAGAATTTCGATATCGATTGGTTCTGAAAATATTGCCAAAGAGTTTCTCCTTTCCTCCTTTCTTTTTTCATTATCAGTTTGTTTCTTCTTCTCCCTTTCTTTTTTATCA